>RJVT01000176.1:0-158903 GCA_018835575.1 Cotesia chilonis
TTGTTACTGTTGATTACTCTAGTAGTCAACACAGTAAAATTTAACAAACGCCCGAAAATCATTATCGATAACAAAGGTGAAAATGGCACGAACACGACAACTGGACAAATTTTCATTAACACGACAATGGAAACAGAAAAAACGACTAAACATGTAGATGATTTGCCAATATATTTAAATCTTTCTACTGTTGCGCCTATAAAAAATCCTGACAGTAGTACTGAAAAGCCCAAATACAATCCTCCATCAACGACGCCGAAATATATAGATTTCAGCACTGTTCTATCTGCGACTAATCAAAATTCAAATAAAACAAATCTCCCGACGGTTGAACAAGATTCGACATCGTCTACAACAGAAGTAACAGAAAATGCCACTAATCATTCTTTGACTACAGAAAAATTACCATCGTATACAGAGCCTACATCAACGACGCCGAAATATATAGATTTCAGCACTGTTCTATCTGCGACTAATCAAAATTCAAATAAAACAAATCTCCCGACGGTTGAACAGGATTCGACATCGTCTACAACAGAAGTAACAGAAAATGCCACTAATCATTCTTTGACTACAGAAAAATCGACATCAGAATCTCATATCACAACAGAAAAATTACCATCGTATACAGAGCCTACAGAATCTCATGTAACAGAAAACACCGCGACGACGGAACAATTGCCATTATATACTGAACCGCTTACTGTTCCGACGCCTGTTGTAACAAATCAAAATTCTAATAAAACAAACTCTTCGGATCTACCATCTTATGTAGATTCATCGCCCTCGCTGAATATCACCACGAACCAAACCAACGGTATTAACTGGGCAGTTATACTTGATGATAAAACAGAATCGCCTCCGAATAATGAGACGACTATTGCTCCTGCTCCCGGTACTCTTATTAATGTGACGACCGAAGAAGACTTGCTGATTAACAAGAAGTTTGTATTTTGCGATCTTTCTAATTTCATCAACAAAATATCAAACAGCCTAAAAAAATACATTGAAGAGTCATGTACTGCTGTTATAATACCGCCAACCCTTAAATTGTCTAATGGCACAGTGATAAATGTCGTAGAGGAACTTTGTAACCACATACTTGTTAAAAGGCATGTCAAGTGCTTTGTGTCGTTCCCCGTTTCAAAGGAATCTATATTTGAAACAGAGTCTAAATTAAACGCAAGTCATGCTGATTGGTATAAATACGCTAATGGATATTCCTTTGATTATGACGAAGACGTCGCCACCCTGAATGATTTCTTGGACAAAGTGGACAAAAATCATTCTTCTTTAAGTATCAAGAACGCAGATATACTATTAAGACCAACGGGAGTGCATAGAAATCATTATAGGAATATGCGTGTCATAAATGATATGAAAATCCCGCTGAGTCTAAATATTTTTTACTTCGAAATTGCTACAACGTTAAGCTATTTTACGATTGACCCGTATTTAGTAAATGATGCAAGATATGATATACTAATTGGAAATCTCGAAAAGGAAAATGTGAAATACATGAAAGCAGCTCGTCAAAAATTCTCGTATGGAACACAATTTTCACTTGGGTTACATTATTATACTGTGCCAGAGTGTTGCGACGATGATCACTCAGATTATATCAAGTATTCCGAATTTTATGTACACGAACATCCGAACATGTCAGAAATATGTGATAGCTGTACTGCATGCGGCTATAAAGAATTAGACCTTCGTAATATTCTGGTACACGATATAGACGGCGTGGTGCCATTTCACATACTAAATCCGCGGAAATCTATTATTAAATCTTTACAACAAGCAGACATTAATATATCCAGCTTTATAATCTATGATGTCAGATTTGAAGACTATCTATATAAATGCACTAAACCCAACATGTACTATCATTTTCTGAATTCTTATGCGATGTCAATTCCATAATTAAGAAACTCTACTATACAAGAGTTCATTTCTGCCAATCTTGCCTTTTCTCAGCGTGCTTAGTGAAAAAAAAATACACGTGTGCTTGTTTGTAATAACCATATTTCCTTTTTTTACGCGAATTTCGCGCTATAAGACGGCCCGACACCAAGATGACCTGTGGGCCCTTTTTATTCGTATTCTTGCTTGGTCTTTGTGCTTCGTCGTTCGCTGAATTGACAACAAACATTACAAACGTTATACCAAAAGAAAATGTCACTAGCAGATACGACGCTGAATTGACAACAAACGTTATACCAAAAGAAAATTTCACTAGCAGATACCAATATCTTTTTGTCTGTTTCAGCATCACATCCGATGTAAAATATACGATCACTGACAAAAGAATTATGTGGGGAAAAATTACGAGGTGTTCATCATATAGCGAAGTCAGTGACAATTATTTTACAGATCCGCCGTACGGCGGTGATGATTATTTTTGCTTCTGTGGACGTGGAAGAGATAGTTCACCTTCAGGGACTGAGGGTGAACTAACAATTAATACTAAACATCCATTGTCGGAGGTAAATTGTCAAGAAAACGTGGAGATAACATGGGATTATCCATTATCGGGAAGTAATACGTGGAGTGTTAGAAGACTGGGCAACAGTAAAAGAATCAAGGTCCAGACAAACGTTATAAATACAAATACCATACATATAGTGCTAAGATCACGAGAAATTGATAGAGATTGTTAGATGTTTTTTGAAGCAAATGAATGGAAGTCTGCTTTATTAAGACTTTTAGACACACCAACCCAGCCATAGATTTTTTTTTTTATGTAATCCATTAGCTTTTTTTCTGTCTTTTCTACAATCTCTTGCTCTGTTGAAGGTCGATGTTTTGCTTTTGCTTCTAGTGTATCTTTTATATGAGAACGGACATTATTTATGCGACTTTTAGCCAGATGCAGGAATTTAATAGGATGTAGCGTATAATAAATACGAATACAATCATCAACGTCTTGTAAATGCGAAATCATTTCAAAATTTTTCTTTATGAATGATGAAAAACGCGTATGGAATCGACCACTCACATTTAAAACTTTCAATTTTTCGATCGAATATTTAAAACTGGCAAAATCTTTACAAGTTTCAGAAAAGTAATCAATATTTTTTTTTTCGCCCTTACGGGTATAGAGATTCAATGTAATGTGCTTTTGCTTTATTTCATCGATATCATACAGCATTATAGCCTGAAGTATCTTTTTTAACATTGTGGTCGAGTTTCCATTTCCATTGTCGCCATCGCCAACGTCTTTTATAAGAACTTCAGCAACACTAGAGTTTTCTAGCAAACAATTGAGGGACTTGAGATAATCAATACCCCTTGTATCACACATAGCAACGATAATGATGGTCTTTGGCTTAGCTAGAAGTAAATTTGAAACCGAATGTGCTGAATTTTTTACAAAATATTTTTATACGGTTGTGCGCTTAAATGTAAATGCCCTCAGCGTTATGACGACAACCAATCAATTATTGTTACAACTATTAAAAAGGAGTCCTCTTGATGTTGTAGTTGAATCTTTGCGCATAGTCGTAGAGTACAATGGCGAATATCATTACATATTATCTTCCGACTCTCGTGGTATTGATCGTAAGAGAAAAATACAATTGGCTAAGCAGACTATTTGCAAAGAGAACAATTGGCATTTGATAGTGGTACCGGCAGTTTTTAAATTAAAAAATGAAATCCACAAATATTTAGCATTTTCATTGCAATTCATACGCATGAGTAGTTTTGATTTATATAACAATGAATTATCGAATAATTTAAGCTTGAAAGTCGATAACCGAGACTATAAACGATTTGTATACTCTTTAAAATTTAATCTCGAACAGCAGATCAACAATAAATATTATCAGTATTTATTCAGTAGTGCTCAACAAAAGCATGCCGATGTGGGTAATAACAAAATGATCGAAGTTTCAAACATCTGGCTTTCAATTCATTGTCGCTGTAAAAGTTTGATAATACTGAAACGCAATCACTTGAATGATTGTGTTTTTATATTTTTATGGAATGGCTTGCCCAGTTTAAGGATTGGCGAAGTGTTTCAAATCTATCCAAATTTCGAAACCCTTCGACGCGAGCTCGAGTGGTTTGGTAAAATTATTACGGCTTTAAAAAATTCGAATCTCACGACAAACGTTTTGGCGGATATAAACGATCAAAAATTCAAGAGCTACGGAGTTATACATGTACCAATCGGCGCGTTCACATACACTAAGCAAGCGAGTAATTTTATAATACAAACATATTACGACCACGGTTATATTATTGAAGAATAAAAAAAGACAAATATCTATTTTTGCATGCTGAAATCCAATTCTCTTGAATATAATAGAAATGGATGTAATTTACAGTAGTCTACTGCTTCAATATGGTATCTACAATTGTACTCAGATTTATCCGGATGATTCCTTGTCGGGTTCTGTATTTCTAAAAGGAATATGCAAAACCACATCGTGCAAAAGGTTCGTGAAATTAAATAGCTTCGACGAAAAAAAAATTTTACGATATATATTAAACGACGGAAATAGCGAAAACGAGGACGGGACAACGACAGGCCGAGTAAATATCACTCCTCTATTAAATGGATGTCACTGTGATAGTATTTATAACGGGGTTATTATAACAAATTACTATCCCAGTGGATCAGTAGAATCCCATATACGCGGTAACAACGACAATATTTTTTCTTTGTCTGTATTTAAAAAATTAACAAGTGATGTCTCAAGTGCGTTAGGATTCATCCATTCGCGTGGTGTAGTTTATTGTGATTTAAAGACGAGTAATATATTAATGGATACCGTAGGTAACAAATTCCTTATATGCGATTTTGGCAGCTCTGAATACGTGGAGAAAACTTTACAAGCGAATGATATTTTCGATGCCAGTAATGTAAATATAAGAAACTGCACACACTTGCCACACAAAATGTTTATATCGAAGGGAAAATATGGATTTGAGATTGACATATTCTCATTTTATGCCTTAATATTTTCTTTTTTAATACACCCGCACAAATGTAAAGGGAGGAAATTCAAGCTAAACAAGGAAACATTATATGATTTAAACTTTTACAATTAGCGGGGCTTCAAAATCTGCCAAGTTCACAAGTTAGAGAAATTTATCTTGCTCTTAATAATTTTTTGATGAAACCGAAAAAGGAGAAATTGTTTGAAAATTGTATGTCTCAATATGATCGGAGTTTGTCAACTGTGAAGGAAATATTAGACGAATTATCGACTGTTATTAATTTATTTTCTACAGTACGATCACAGAGCTAAAGATGTCGACACAAGAATCTAATGGTCGCGGCGCTGGTGTGAATGGAGAACCAGCGGAATTCGACATAGAGGAGTTAATACACAAATCTTTAATTGAAGTTGGAAAATTAGCCGCACCTGTGTCGCCAATCATCATTAAAAAAATTTTACAATACAGCCTTAACTGCATAAAAACGCCAAAGATTATGACAATTCTAGAGGAATTTGAAACGAAAGAATTATCCGATATTGCTATCAAAGAAGTTGCGGATATAACAGCTAGAACTGCCTTAAGATCTTGCCTTACTAGTTTTTTAGAGATTTCTATAGCTGCTTTAAATGTCATCGATATTGTCTTAGTTGTTGTTTTTGTGATTGCTTTTATTTATGACCTCGTAGACGCTAAGGGCTTCAACAACACATCTTCTAGAGACCAATTGAAAAATTTGCACACGAGTACATACAAGCTGATAGAAGTGAAATTTCTAGAAAGTGTCAAATTCACATTATTGAATAACGAGCCTTTCCCGGTCGAGCTAAATCTTTTGGATGCTCTTTATTCTAACGAAACGATAAATTCTCAAAAAACCGAAGCCTTACAGGATATTACAGAGCAAGTTCTCTGTAGTTTTAAAGATTATTACAACAATACACATACGACAGCGGATGGATTTTTAACACAACATGAATCAAATTCTATTTACGAGAACGGAGAATGGAAAATAAATTGGCGTAACATGATGAAAGATTATATCCAAGTTTTATTAACATATAAAAGTGATTTAAACAAGCGCCTTCGACAGCAACAAGAGCAACGCTTGAATTCGGCAAAAGATATATCAAATTTATTGTTGATAATGGGCGGCTCGATATGTGCTATGACAATTTTTTTATTGAAATAGACCACCCATACTTTTTTATCTTGACGGATACTTTCCAAACTAACTTTGTAGAACTATGTTACCGAGCTCAATTTTTTTTTCGAATGTAGCGGAGAAAACCTACGGGTAATCGAAACGGACGATGTATAGGCGACTCTAACGCCGCTTTGAATGAGCTCAAGCGTAAAATAATGTTTGTAATTAAACAGTAACTCTTTTTTCAGGACTGTTTGAATCGTCGAGACATTTGGTGTGCCTGTGATCACTTGTTAATGGAAGAATACACGTGTAGCGAATGTCCATGCAATTCTTCTTAACGAAAAATTCAACTGTCAACTGCCTTACAACGCACATTACAAATTTGTAAAATAACAATATAAAACTAAATAGGGTCGTGATTTTTTTTCGCGGATCGACTCGTTTAAAAAAAAACAAACGTAACCACTGGTGGTGACTGATTTCGGGCTAGTACTTTTTTTTCGGAGTAAAAAAAATCACCACCTCTTAGATATACGCTCTGGTTCAAAAAAAGACGACGGTACTAATACGAACAACAATGCCAACATTACATTCAGCAGTCATTGTTCTGCCGAAGAAAGATTCGCATGTGCCCGAAGAGAATGACAATGTAGGTATCTCGTTGTATTATTTCTACGAGGCTTACGGAAACTCTAAAATAAAAAATAGCCGACAGGCCTACTCTAAACGTTTAAATTTGCTACGAAAGAAAATCAGTCGAGAGTCGATTCCGGATATCATAATAAAATCCGTTGGCGAAGTTAATGACAACATCGATAGTTGCCGGAGATTTGTTAGCGACGACAGAAAGAAACTATTTGAGACATCGAGACCCACCACGATCCTGCTCAACGAGCGAGCCGTACGCGAAATTTTCACAGGCTCCGATTGTAAATTCTTTTTTGGCGATCTAAACCAAGAAAAAAGCAGCGAAGACGACACGGATACGCCAGTGGCAAATTCCAAGTCTGTGACAACGTTCGACTACGGTGTGGTCGGGCGCGCGGCACCGTTTCGCTTGGCGAGTGTTTTCGATGTGAAAACCCGTAAACCCTGGTTCTTCGGCAAGCTGGCTGCTCGTAATTTCGCTTATAAATGGCCTAAGAATGCTATTAATGATCATGTGTCGGAAGATAACATCAAAAGACTCGAACAAATCGACATATTGCCTGTGCAACCAGAGGGGGGCGAATCGCCCCCCTCTGGTTGCACAGACAATTCCATTCATCCACATACCCTGATGATCGACCAGACCGGTCTAATGGAGCTGGCATGGAATTCTGCGATGCCTGAAGCTAAAATAATCCGTAAATGGATCCTCGAGGAGGTCCTTCCATCGCTATTCAAAACCGGCCGGTACGATATCCGCGAACGGGCGGACGACTCAGACGAGACATTGAATGAGCTGAAGCGCAAGTTTCAAGAACGCGATGAGGAATTAAAAGATAGTAAGCATAAAATTCAGAGACTAGAGAACGAGATTGACTTGAAAGAACGAGAAAAAACTGCAGCGATAACGATCGCTGAACAGGAAAAAATTGTCGCCGTAGCCGCGGCTCGGCTGGAAGCTCGTGCTGCTCAATTGGAATTAGAAAAAACTGACCGAGAGTTGAAACGGCTAAAGTATAGACTTCGAGAGAGGCAATCTCGTTCGGTCAATACGTTTAAATTGCCCGAGAATCAAAACCTCGAGCATTATATATATTTAGTCGTTAAAGATTCGTCGTTGCGACGCTACGATAGTGCTGTTGGTTTGCCGTATATACCCGCGGCACCGCAGCATTTGTTTAATAATGACCATAACAATATGAAATCAAAAAAACGACCACCGAAAGAATTGTTACGCTTTAAGACATCGCGAGTTCAAAAGCGAAACGCCAAGAAGAGTCTAAAGGAATCTCTAAGCGCGGGCGGATGTATCGTTAAAAGGCGTAAGGTACCCGATCCGGTGAACGGATTGAATCTTTTACATCGAGAAATGACCACAGTTAAAGTTTCAACCATGAAAAACGACAGTCGCGAAGAGCACATAGACGCGTACACGATGATGATGGATGTGGCGTCTTCATCCTCTGCATCGACTCGAGTTAAAATGCTCAAAAACGGAAACTCTGTCGATTTCAACGAGGACGTATATTTCGATCGAGAGTATGCGACCCAACAGACCGATATAAAAAATTTATGTCTAATACGAGCCTTCATAAGGATCCTCTTACTAATAATTAAATCTTGTATCCGTTTTATACAATTCTGTGCGTTAAGACGCACAATACACGATCTGGCCATTACTTGACGAATTGGGATGCCAGTATCGCTTTTTTTTTCGGGCGCGCCCGGGTGCGATAAGGGACAGTACAAAAGCAACGCGCGACGACCGCCTGGAAACCATTTACAAAACCTGCTCAAACTGGAAGCACGTCTGTATTTTCAATTTTATACAAGTTTTTAAAATCCTCGCTTAAATGGATCAAAAGCGTACCACTTTGGCATCACTGTTTGCCGAATTTTCCGCCGAGCTGTTAGAGAAGCGGCGGAGAGAGGACTCTGTGAATATGAAGAAACGTGTTGCGATGGACGACCAACCATGCCGAGTCCAAACAGCAAAAAAGACCAAACTGGAAGTTTCGACAGAGGTGAAATCACAGGATACATTGACTACTGTATTGTCCGATCCGGGGCCATCGACTTCGCGCGACTCGTCAGTCACGACGCTGACAATGAAGAATTCATCTGAAAACGACGAGCAACAACTCCTGACCGAGGCTGCCGGTGTCGCCGAAAATTTATTTAAAACCTTACAAGCTCTGAGAGCTAAAAAGAAGCAGAAAGGAAAAGCAAGCTCGGACATGGCTTTGGAAGCTCTCAAAGAGAATTTTCAGGCAGAGATCAGCGAGTTGCGTGCCAGTGTCTCGGACAGTGAAAGAAAAAACTCGGACACAGTCGCGACAGATTTATCGGAATCTATTCCCGCCACGATTAAGAAAAACCACGAGAAGATTGTGCAATTTGAGGAGCAACTCGCAGTTTATGGCGCATCAGAACTTTTGAAAAAGACGATATCGCGTGGAGGAAAGTCGGTCTGTGAGTTAAAGCATTGGCGGATCCTCTCGAATCTGGAAATTGGCGACTGGTACTCAGGCTGTAACGTATGTGCTCGTTGTGGAGAGGTTATGGGTGTGGTTTCAGCGTTTAATCCCTGTTGCGAAAAGGCAGTTTGCTTTGTCTGCCAGAGTGTTTATTTATCGTGTCCTTTTTGCCTCGGTTCAGAGAAATTCAAACTTTTCATCCAGCGCCGACTCGTTGTGAAACTTGTCGACCCAACGGACAATTCGTCAATCAGCCAGTTTCTGGATTCAGAGGAGATTGCGAGAATGTCTCGTCGGGTGTGCGATGACTGCGATGTAATATTTTCGTTGGCTCCGATGGCGTGTTCAGACACGGTGGACATTCCGGCAGGATAATAAACAAAGAAGAAATTGACAGGCAGCTTAAAAGTCGGGTTGTCGATGTGCCCGATGAAGATACGAGGCGGCGGCGGAAAATTCAGAAAGCCGTGGCAAATCTGAGAGAAGAGAACGTCGAGTTGAAGAGAGAGCTAAACACGCGTATGAAAATTGGCCGGTTGGAGTTGGGTATTTCAATCTTAAACTATCTAAAGTGTATGATCGACGAAAATCCAGAAAGTGTCTGGGATAACGACGAACAACATGTAATATTAGTAAAGACCTTTCAGTGTTGCATATGCTTAGAGACCAGAGCGGAAAAGCCACAAATGTTGATGTGTATGCTAAATCCATGCCAGCACAGCTGCTGTAAAGACTGTATCGTTTCGCTCGAAAAAAAGGAATGTCCGATATGCCGCGGTCCTATTGTATCTTACATTTATCAGGATAAGAAATTAAAACAATGTACACTAGCCTAATTTTGAAATAAAATCTTCTGAAGCTCACTGTTTTCTAAATTATCCCTTAGACGACGACTCCCGATAGTTACAAACTAAGTTCCTAAGTCCAGAGGCTTGACTGTGTCACGAAAAAAAAAATGACCACTACACCGCTAGCACCAGCTGTAAAATTGAAATACAGCGGTGGTGGTGATGATAATAATATTGTCTCTCTGTATTATTTCACGGAAGCTTATAATTTCCCGAAAATAAAGAACGGCCGTAGAGCGTACTCGAAACGCCTAAACGCCTTTAAAAAAACAATTAGCAATACTACTGACGACAGTAGTACTACTAGTTATATCATCAAAACAGTCAAGCAGTTGAAACACGAGGCTGACGCTCAGTATGTTAACCCTTGATTTTCCTCACGGACAAATACAGAGTTACGATAATGAACCTTATGAAATTACACCATCCACAAGATTCATATCCGTACCGACAGACGAAAGACTTATCGGCAACTTGTTCTCATATTTGAGTAGTATGTTTTTCGCGCCATTCTTGTCTCGATGAATACCTTTACGACATACACTACAGTACACGTAACGGTGTGGAGACTTTGATACGCTCAATTTTTGCTGAATGCGATCTCGATCATGGCAATAGCTACAGTTTTTAGTGGTATACGCCTCGTTTATCACATATACCGACAGATTCCTCCTCTGTTTTATAATTTTGATCACATCGTTGTGTCTAAACTTTCTGTGACTCTTGAAGGTTCCTTTATTCATGAAACCGAAACCGGCACCGTAGACTACTAGTGTGTCGGGCTCTTTTCCGAAACACTCGTCGACTATTTTGTGCAACATCTTCTGATCATTGATGTATTTGTCGAATTTTAAACGTTGCACTCTTCTCTGCTCGTATATTCTCTGTTTTTCATCGAACCATTTTAGTTGAAATCTCGTATACGGCTCGGCATTTTGAGATTTTCTCGTCAATTCTAGCCCAATCTCTTGTTCGGTCGACTCTCTGTCGGATTTTATACGATCTTCAATGTCTTTCAAGAAGCGCAACCTTTTACGAGCTCGGTGACACTCTTTTGATTCGTACACCACGCGTTCCTTTTTCAAGATTTTGTAGGAAAAGTCGCCTCCGTTACGAGTGCATGTAACTATCGGTGTTTTGGCACCCGGATCCACGGCTATGACTTTGGAATAGTTTCGCACGCTACTAACGGTGGTGTTTTGCAGAGCATCTTCAGACTTTTTAGCCTTTTTCGAATTGAACTTTTGCACAATCCGATTCATAGATAGACACACGCTCACTCCATCGGTACTAAAACTGTACCCAAAATTACGGGGTAATGTGAAATGTCTGTTCCAATACATGGTAACGTTCTCAGAAAATTCAGGCCAACTAGAAGGTGTGTTTGATGAGTCCACTCTTCTTAATAATTCATGTATACAGCGAGAATCGTATGTTATAAATTTTAGACCATGTGAATATATTGGAAACACGTTGAACGATAATTTACCCTGATCGTACATTTCGTGCTGAATCTGTAGAAATAATGGAACGAATTTCCAAAAGTTTTTCGAAACTTCTTTAGAATTTATCCGATTCTCATTGAACCACTCGCCGATTCCGTTAGATTTACACACTCCGTTATAATACGCATCATAAGTTGAAGAGTGTACTTCGGATTTATCCATGGACTCTCCAAATTTATGATACATATATCTCTTGATCCTTTTAAAGGCATGTGTTGCTATATTCGTCTCGAGGACTGTACTATACTGTTTTGCAATCTGCATTATTGTAAATGATCTCAATCGACCATCATATAGATTATTAGGGTTTCGTATTGACTTGTATGTAGAAATCACATTGTCAGGATCGTTTAACTTGTATTTTACACCCTTCAATGCATAGGTAAACTGTAATGCGTCAAACTTTGGAAATAGAATGTGAAAATCCTCCCGATGACTGTAGTGTTTGTAGAAAAAGTTTACCACATACGATAACTCTATAGATAATCTTGACATTTCTCGTACATCATCACGTATAGCACGAGCAATTGCTTCCTTATAATCGCTCAATGGGCACAACACAGAGGTGAGACCCTTCTTGACACTATAGACTGAGATTTCTTGATCATCAGCTATAGCAGTTTCACGTATACGACGTTTTCTATTTAAGCATTTGGCACTAGATGAACGTTGATGATCATCTTTACCACAAGATGGACATACCATTATACTGTAAAGTTAGTGCAAGTATAGCGTGTATAGGTTATTGTAGAGGTGGTATTAAAAAAATATAAATCATTTATTACATTATGATCAGTTATTTTGATAAAAACATGTTTGTGACACATAAGGTTCAAAATCGCTTATTTGTACGTGTATGGTATGCTATACTTTGCCACTTTAAGGGTAAAAATGGCAAATTATACAAGCAACCAAAACGAATGCATAGATGCTTATACTGTGATGATGAATGCCGCCGCATCGTCTTCGAACGGAGGTGAAGTTAAAATGCTTAAAAATGGAACTTCAGTTGATTTCAATGGAGATGTATATTTCGACAGAGAATATGCAGCACAGCAGACAGACATGAAAAAATTCATTGCCTGTAAAGATTAGATTGATATTAGTGTGTAAAACTATGTTTTTTTTTGTCGAAACACAGTCGAGCGAGATTTTATCGCAAATCACAGTCGAATGTTGTTTAGCTCCGTAAAACTATGTTTTTTTGTCGAAACACAGTCGAGCGAGATTTTTTGTGGAGCTGAAATTTCAGTTTGACAAACGAATGTCGAGTTAGCTCTGTAAAACTGTGTTTTATATTGAAACACAGTCGAGCGAGATTTTGTCGAACTGAAATTTCAGTTTGACAAACGAATGTCGAGTTAGCTCTGTAAAACTGTGTTTTATATTGAAACACAGTCGAGCGAGATTTTTGTGGAGCTGAAATTTCAGTTTGACAAACGAATGTCGAGTTAGCTCTGTAAAACTGTGTTTTATATTGAAACACAGTCGAGCGAGATTTTTGTCGAACTGAAATTTCAGTTTGACAAGCGAATGTCGAGTTAGCTCTGTAAAACTGTGTTTTATATTGAAACACAGTCGAGCGAGATTTTTGTCGAACTGAAATTTCAGTTTGACAAGCGAATGTCGAGTTAGCTCTGTAAAACTGTGTTTTATATTGAAACACAGTCGAGCGAGATTTTTGTCGAACTGAAATTTCAGTTTGACAAGCGAATGTCGAGTTAGCTCTGTAAAACTGTGTTTTATATTGAAACACAGTCGAGCGAGATTTTTGTCGAACTGAAATTTCAGTTTGACAAGCGAATGTCGAGTTAGCTCTGTAAAACTGTGTTTTATATTTAAACACAGTCGAGCGAAGTTTTTATTGAAAACACAATCTCAACTCGGGTTAATATTTTTTTGTTTTCGACTCAAACTACGCGCTGGTATTTAATTTTTGTAAAATATAGTCGAGCTGTTGTTTAGCTCTGTAAAACTACATTTTATAAACCGAAACCTGAAAAAATTATGTTTGTAATTCGCCTAGTTGTAATCGTCATAAAAAATTGCTTTTAACACTTCCCAAACGAGTCTCCGCTGTGGAGAGGGAAACGCCACCTGGCGGCCGGTGTCCCAACTCCGCTCAGTATCTATTTAAAAAATTCGAAAAAAAAACTCAGATGTAATTTGGGAATAGCAAAATAAATAAAAGTAACAATTCTATGCATTTATCGGAATTATTAGACAATTCGTGAAGTTTTTTTAAATTTTCTTTTTGTTTCTGGGTTGGTTGGATCGTCTTCAGATCATTATCCTCTTCATTCTTTGACATAATATTGAATCTTTGTATCACTCCGGTGTCTTGTAGAAACTGTTGACAGATTGACATTACATCACCCAGTACAATTTTTGGATTATCAGAGTGTAAATTTTGCCTTATCATTCGTACATATTCACCGAAGACATACCCTGTACCCATAATTTTAGCAACAGACAATGCACGATGTATTTCTTCTCTGGTTTTATATCCATTTCTTCTTCTTTTACTCATCGTCCGTTGTGCGTAAAACTCGAGTTAATGTTTTTATATGCTAAAGCTCGCGTATATTTTTAAAAAATTTACGCTTTTTTTTTTTTAAACTGTTACTCCAAATCTACACTTGCAGAATAAATAAACAGTAAAGTCGCGCGCTATGGATTGTGCAAAAAAGAGAGATGAATTGGTTACAATTAACTTGGCTAGGGCCATTATGCATATATTGGAAGTTGAAGATAGAAATATAAGCGGACATGAGCTATTCGATATTTTTATATTCAATATGATGAAGGTAGCATACTATCCATTGTCTTTGTATAGCGTGTTAGATTCTATAACAGAGGCTATGGGCTATAGGTATAGTCAAGATATCTTCGAAATAAAAAACTTTGAGATTTTTATTTCGCTTGTAGGCGTCAGGTTAATTGGAATTGAGAATATCAGTAAGTTGATAGATGAAAAACATTCAAACGAATCGTACTATCAAGACACAGAGTATCTAAGTGTTCGAAATTACGGAGTGAATAGTGCCGGTGGCGGTTTGAATGCCACCGGCTCTGTGACTTTTAACAATATCACAATTCATATTCCGCGTAATAAAATTTACATACCCGTTGATACAGCACACGTGCTAGTGTTCATGTTTGAATGTTTTTACGAAAACAACACGCTGATTGGAGTGTTTGATTTCGTCCATCATTTAAATCGAATCAAGAGCGACCGTAGGATGAAAAACAACATAGAAGCGAGAGACATTTATAGAAAGTTGAATAGGCTTGTCCTATTGTTTGATTCTATGAACGTCAGAGAAGGTGCCCCTAAATACAAATCAAAAATATCTCTGTCTAATGTGATTTCATCAGTATTAAATTCGCCAGAGGTGCTTACAGAATCACAGATATTCATGATGTATATAACAGAAGATGGCTTTGTAACTACAAAAAATGCATTAAAAAAGTCAGGCGCCGTGTCGCCTGGAATGATCGCGTATTGGCTGTTAACAACTCTCGGTTTTAATACAGAGGACAATGATGGTAGCAAAAGTTATTTGGAATTATTCGCTAGTAGAAAAGATGAAATAACTCAGCTTTTGAGTTTGGGGAAATATTCTTTAAATCATCCATTTGATCCTAAAATGACACGAAAGGATGATCCACAGCAATTGAAAATTGACGACAAAAAATTACTAATATTAAGAGAGATGATGAGTGATCTCGACAGATTTTACCACAAAAAAATCTAAATTTTATACTTTCGTATTTTTGAGCTTGCTTGTGTGGTTATCATCACGCGTACAAGATAAAAAATGGAAGGTAAGCGACAGAAACTTATAATGGACTTTCTTATGAAAATCTTCGAATTGAGGGATGCTGTTAAACGAAAGAATTTTTGCATTGAACAATTGAACAAACATAAAATCAATATCACGTCTTCGGCTACAGTTGCTAAAGATAGCTATGGTCTTGAATATTTGAAAACATATTAAACAACTCGGCCCGTCGCACCCTGATTCCGCTCCGTTTGAGTATACTCTGACCACCAATAAATGTATTGAAAATATGACAGTATTTTTTTACGCCAAAAAAAACAAGCTAGAAACCTTTAATATGGAAGATCAAATTATTATGTTGGATCTGATGGATGTGCCGTTCAGGCTCTCAAAAAAAGGCGCTATCGATTGTCTAAACGGCCGAGCTGTTTTTAAGCCCCAAGAGAATCACGCTCTTGGAGTTTTCGAAATTCATCTCCAACCAACAAGCTGTAGCGCCTGTGGCGCAAAACCGCCAAAAAAAATTGTACACGAAGTTCTTAAAAGTTATCAGCAGTTTAAAAAATTTATCAACTATTGCTAACATTATGATAACAAATGGTGTGCCTGTGAATACTTGTTGATGGAAGAGTATACGTTTGACGAATGTCCCTGCAATTATTAAGATTTAACTTAAAGAAATTCATACTAAAAAACAACAGCGCACCACAGTCAACTAGATATCACAAGAAATTAGCAACATGATAAGAGTCTACAATACTATGTTCGGGCTCTCTAAAAGTGATGCCGTTGCGTGTGTCGAAGGCAACGCGATATTTGTTCCACAGGATTCGGAGGGCAAATTCGAGATTCATTTTTATCCATATACATGTTTGTACTGTATAATGAAACCTCCTAAGCATGTCACGCATAAGGTTTTAAAAAATTATGATGAGTTAATTGAATTTCTCCAGTACTGTTTAAATTGTCAAGCCAAATGGTGTGGTTGCGATCGTTTGTTAATGGAAGAGTACACATACGACGAATGTCCGTGTAATTTTTAAATTTGTATTTTTTTTTGTAAAAAAACTGTATAATCTCCCTGTCATCGGCTCTCGGATAAGGAATAACACCTCAAGACATAAAGCCGTTTGCAATGGGGCTGTTTATTATATTATTTACTATATTCATTTTGAATACTGTAAAACCAACAATAGCTGTACCGTCATCTGTGTGCATACTTTCATGTTACCCGGACGATTATTGTGCGTATATTAATGAAACGGGAAGTTCTTTACGACGCTATCCCAAAGTTGTTGCCTACGATCTTTTTGACGATAATGGATTCTGTGAATGTGGCTCAGCAGCACCGCGCACTTGCGAGTCTGATACGTATTTCAATTATAAAAAGCAAAAATGTGAGTCTTTAATCGACATGTGTTCAATCGAATCAGATAAAAAGAAACTTATAGTGAAGCACTATTACGATGATCGTTATTGTATACTATCAACGAACGATGTCTACGAAGTGCGCAAATGTCCTCGTGGTACCTTTTACGATTCGTCAAAGCGTGAATGTATTCCTAAAGTTTTGAAATTTGAAATGTTGCCCGCTGGCACTAATGTTAAGGAAAATGCCAGTGAAGTTTTTGAACAGTGCATCACGTCTGATTATCCCTTTACGTGTAATAATTTCAAAAATAATACCATTACAGACCTGAGTGAAGTTTCAAGCATATTGAAAAACGTATACCAATTTAAACGCACTTCTGTAATATTCGACGAACAATCCCGAGTGTACATAGACGAACAATTATCCTTAGTTTTTAAATTTGGACAAGCGTTTGATAAAAAAATCATCAAGTTTGTTAGTTTCGAGATTGTACACAAGACTGCTGATATATTTCCATCGAATGTGGCCAAAGTATGTTATCTGGAAAATCCCAACGGCCAAACGCCCATCGATTCCAATAGGAAATACAAGTTTACGTGTGGGACTTTTAATCGTGCCAAATATTATGTCGGCGATTACTTAGTACGTTTTACAGCCTATTCTCGAGGCATAGGTCACGCGATTGACTATTTCAAGATTTTTGTGAACCTCTTACTTCACCGAAGTTTTTTTTTGTCGAAATCAACACCGTCTAAACGTTAGTAATCACGGCGTTGCTTCTCGATTTAAAAAATCCAAATACCCAAGGTTTTTATTAAGAGAAGCGTGGACTGAAATTTCAGTTCCACAAAAATCTCTCGCTCGACTGTGTTTCAACTCAACACACTTCGTACAAGCGAAACTCTTGTATAGGGAAAAATCAGTTTCGCCGCAGCTTCAACACACTTTGTACAAGCGAAACTCTTGTATAGGGAAAAATCAGTTTCGCCGCAGCTTCAACACACTTCGTACAATTGAAACTCTTGTATAGAAGGAAAACAGAGCTAACTCGACATTCGAGTCTCTGGCCAATTGAAGCGAGTCAAGTATAGGCTGCTTCGTGAGAGACAGAGACCGTAACTCGTATGTTTGTGTTTTTTTTCGTTCGCCCGAAATATCTACTTAAGCATCAATTTTTTTTCCGCATCGAATTGACAAAAAAAATTAAACTAAGCTAGAATTTACTCTAGTAATTTTTTTTAATTGCAAACACGAACGATGACGACCAGTTGTTTGAGTCCAGCCGTCATATGTGCTGAAATATCGCCGCCGCTGTATTATTTTTACGAGGCTTACGGATGTTCGAAAATCAAGAACAGCCAACAAGCTTACTCGAAACGATTGAATGCGCTTCGAAAGAAAATCCACGGTGAGTCCGACGTTTCGGATATCGTAATAACATCTGTAGGTCGAATATCGATCGATCATCACGAGTGCTCGTCTGGTATAAATTTCACTAACGATGAAAGACGGAAATTGTTCGAAACATCTAGGCCAGCTACGATTTTGCTCAACGAGCGGGCTATACGTGAAATTTTCACACAATCCGATTGTAAGATTCTTTTTAAAGATCCTCGTCGACAAGAATTAAACGATAGTAGCGAAGAAACAGAAGAGGCTATAACGGACTTTCTATCAAAGTCCGTCGTTACTACGTTCGACTATAAAATAACCGGTCGCGCAGAACCATTTCGCTTGGCGAGTGTTTTCGATTTGAAAACCCGTAAACCATGGTTTTTCGGCAAGCTAGCAGCCAAAAATTTCGAATATAAACGAACCAGGGATGCTATTTCTGAGCATGTATCAGAGGAGAACGTTAAAAGATTCGAAAACTTAGATGTTATGCATGTACAACCAGGGGGCGGTGATTCACCGCCCCCTGGTTGTACAGGCAATTTTATGCAGCCACATGCTCTGATGATCAACCAGACTGGTTTGATGGAATTGGCATGGAATTCTGCAATGCCAGAAGCTAAAATTATTCGTCAATGGATCCTAGAAGAGGTCCTGCCGCAATTATTTGAGACTGGACGTTACGATATACGCGAGCGCTCGGACGACTCTAACGCCGCTTTGAATGAACTCAAGCGTAAATTTTTAGAACGCGACGATGAGAACAGACATAAAATTCAAAGACTGGAGAATGAGATTGATCTGAAAGAACAAAAAATTGCACAAGTGGAACACGAGAAAATTATCGCCATAACCGCAGCAGAGCAGGAAAAAATAATAGCTCAGTCGGAAACCCGTGCCGTTCGATTCGAGTTGGAGAAAACTGACAGAGAATTAAAACGAACGAAATGTAGATTACGCGAAAGGCAATCTCGTTCTGTCAATACATTTAAATTTCCAGAGAATCAAAATCTCGAACATTATATTTTTTTAGTAGCTAAAGATTCGTCGTTGAGACGTTACGATAATAATGTAGGTTTGTCTTACATACCAGCCGCGCCAGAACATTTATTTAATATGACTAAGTATACGAATAAAAAGGGAAAACAACGATTACCACCGAAGGAATTGTTACGTTTTACGACTGCCCGAGTTCAGAAACGAGGCTCGAAGAGAAGTTTAACGGAAGTATTAAAATCAGGAGGATGTATAGTTAAAAAACGTAAAGTACCGGACCCCGTGAACGGCTTGAATTTATTGCATCGTGAAATGTCTACTATTGAAATGACAAATGTCATACAAAACGAACGCGTAGACGCTTACACTATCATGATGAATGCCGCCGCATCGTCTTCGAACGGAGGTGAAGTTAAAATGCTTAAAAATGGAACGTCGGTCGATTTTAATGAGGATGTTTATTTCGACAGAGAATACTCGACACAACAGACAGATATGAAAAAATTTATAAAATAATGTTAGCTAGATGTATAAAAAGTCGACAGTTTCGAATAGACGACGAAAAAAAAAAATGAAGCGATAAATATGACTAGGGTTAGAATTTACAAAAACGTTTCCTTTTTTTCGCCAAAATAATGCATGATATATAAAATTACTTATCAAAACAGGTCTCATCGTAATTTTGCCTATAAACGAAACAGAGACGCTATAGACGATCGCGTATTCACACATTCGTTTCTCGCTCGATTATGTATACCAATATAAAACATAGTTTTACAGAGCTAACCACGTAGAGTTAAAATGCTTAAAACGTATATTTCGACAGAGAATATGTGAAACAGCAGACGAATATAAAAAATTCATTGATGCGACATCGAGTGATGTCGTTTTTTTTCGCGAAAAAAAACCTACAGGCTTTCAAAAAATCGTGCACGCATATCTGAAGAGAATTGCAAGGCTCGCAGATTCAATGTAAACGGCTCGTAGAGTATAGGCATTTTTTTATTTATGTTATCTTGTATCCAATGTACAGTTCCTCTTAAATCTCCAACATTTGGAGATTCAATTGTAATTTTTTGCCTTTTAGTCGGTGGCTCGCTATCGATCGCATTACTTGTTTTATTTTCGTGTGCTGGCAGTAACTGGAGAAAGTCTTTGAATTTTTGTTTCAGATCTAATTCACTGCTGTGGAGGTTGGAATCAACTGTCGTATGCTCGTTTTGTTGTTTCATATGTTGCTCCTGCGCTAAGACGCAAATTATATATTGTTTATAAACGTCGCTCATTCTGACCGGATACAAGCTTGTCTTTTGTATAAAATCGATATTACACGTTTGTATACTCACTTCTTCTTTCAATGTCTGAATGACTGACTCGCTTAAATATCGCATTTTTATCATTTGATTTCTCAATAATAACTCATCTGCGGATTCGAATATATTATGCCCGTTTAGATTGGTATGAAATATCGCGCCGAATGATTCGTACTTTTCTACATCGTCGATGTCATCATAAATTCCAGCACAATAAGGGATTACAATTGAACCATTAGAAAAATTTGTAGATTCGTTATTACGCTCAGCATGCTTACCATCAAGCACAAATAAATTAACACGTTCAGCGTCACCGCCGTCCAAACATAAAAGTATATCTTTAATTAATTGCCATTTTTTTTTGTTTCCTTCGTGCGTAATAACGAGCAGAATGAATACTCGAGATCCCTTGATTTTGTGTAAAATATCGCCTATTGAAATCTTCGCCGATGATTTGAAACATTCGCTCGTAGTATCAGACAAATTTGAAATAAGGGGATTGTTACTTGTGATTTGTAAAAAAATTGACGGTTCAATCAAGTCGAAAAGTATAGAACGTAACTGTGAATGATTCATATTGTTGTGGTTTGGTTTTAATAGCGCATGCACGTTATTATACGTCGTCGACACACGGCCACTGCCTTCTTTGTCATTGATATGGAATTTATTGATTTCAAGTATACGACCGAGAAAATTATCCATTAGACTCAAGTCTAAATGTTCAATGTCTATAGTAAGGCTTAAAAAATTATTATTGTGTAATAAAGCTACGCGCTCAAAAAAAACATTGGCATTATAAGAGTCTGTAAGTTTATTTTTATACCGGAGTATAGCGAAGTCTGCCATTGAGTATTGCTTTTGCAAATAAAATGACCTATCGTGATTTTTATTCATATAGAGAAATAAAAAATTTTTCAGCGTAGCGCTGTACATGTTTAAGAGTTTTGGCACGTCAGTTTATACACGTAACGACGCGAATAAAGAAATGAAACGATACCATGCATTGTTTATATTGGTATTTATTGATATATATATATACAATCTACTGTTGAGTTACAACATCGACGACAGGTTCTTGATCATCGATGAGAATGCTGTGGTTGATAGATTTATCTTTACAACAGCTGTACTTGCTATTACGACAATTATAAATTCTCCATCCGAGATATAACAGAAAGAAGAAAAAAGGAACGACGGTCATCGCAAGATTTTTCCTCTGATTCTCAGCGTCCATTTTATCGACTATTTGATTGAATTGTCGATCGATGTCTTCGTAGCCTTTGACGTCCATTTTCACTCGTCGTTGCTTCTCTGGAACAAAATTAAAAAGCAATTTTATATCCAGAAGACAGTGTGTAACATTCAAAAGATTTTTTCAATAAGTTTGTATATAATGGCAGCAGTCATTGAAGGTGTACTAGATGCTGCTAAGGGGCTCGAAGGTGGAGTTATAGCCACCGAAGATGCTTCTAAGTTGTTGAGTAGTTTCAAAGAAATGTTCTCAGAGGCGAACATGTTTGAACGATCAGTCGTATCTATGGGTAGAATTGGAGAAACTGGAATAACAGAATTAGAAATAACGAAGGAATCTGGGGAAGTGGTTACAGTTAATATAGTGGACTTGGTTTCTAAATTAACTACGAGAGACGTGTCGTATTTTAGATCTCTTGGCTTCAGTGATACATTTTTAAAGACTATCGAAACATTCGAGGCAGTATCTTCGCGCGATACTGTAGCTTTAGTAGAAGATGGCATATCAGAAATTCAAAACACTTTGAGAAATATCGAAAATGTAGAAGTTCTCGAAAATACTATTCGGGATGTTGAATCTTTGAAAAGTGTGGCGGCTACGGATGGTAGTGGGTTGCTGAGGAAATCACTAGTCACTGTAGAAACTTTTATAAAAAGCGCTCTGGATTTAGGAAAACAGACGATAACCGTTGGAAAAGGGATTATGCAAGTGACTGTGTTTTTGTTCGCTGGTATAACTGCGTATGATGTGGCAAAGGAATACGCTTTAAGACACAGTGGCTGTTATTGTTCTTCTAATGTTGTTAAAAAGCAAAAAATAAAATTTGTTCCTATAATTAAACATAAAAACGCCGCTGCCGCTGAATCCGGCTATGAAGATTTATACGAAGTGACAATCGACCCGTTTGGATTTAAACTTATGCCGCAGAATTTTAAAAACTACAAAGAAAACCAACCTCCATGCTTTGGTATTTGTGATATCAATTTATTTGACGTATCGCCTAATTTAAATTATAAACTAGAGTGCGTAAATATTGGGGTATTGGAGTCATTAGTGTATATAGCCAATAACGTAGCCGAATTGACAGCTGATGCTATATACGACACGGCGGTAATATTCGGGAAAACATCAAAGTATATTCCGTATGGAATATTGATAGCGTGCGTTGGATATGGATTGTTAAAATGTTACTCAAACTTGGATAGCATACGGATGAAGATTGGGGGTCGTCGACAGTTAAATAATAAAAATCAGAAAGTTAAGAGACTACAGCGCGAAAATTAACTCTAGTGAGTCGCGTCGTTCTCTTTATTCGTTGTCGATGTTAATCTGAAATAATTATCAGGAACAATCGAACTTAAAATTTATATTAACATTTACCGGGGTATTTATAAATAATTAATGGACTCTTCAACATCATCGAAAATGGCAACAACGGTGGCTACTGATGCTACTACTACCACTGAAGATGAAAGTTATTCTTTAGCAAAAATTAAAAATTGTAAAAAATATTTCATGGATATGATGGCGGTATTATACGAAATGAAACTAACAGATGAACAAATGTTCGGCGATTTTGAGAAATCTATTCTTTTACCAACGAGTGCCGCTTATTCAAAATTATTAATGTCAATTTTTTTATTCTCTGATGAAGTATGGGATGATCTTGCACTAGGTAATAAGAACAGTGTGGGGTATAAGAAATTTACAGAGGCTGATTTATATCAATTAGTTCTTTCACGATATAACGAGACTTACACGAGAACGTATGAAAATTGTTTCATACACGTCATTTGGCTGTGTGGCATGCTGAAGAATATTTTAAATAATATCAATACAAACACAGCTAAAACAATTCTGGCCAAGTATTCCGCACGTTTGGATGATATTATTTTGTATTTTATACAAAATGTATATAATGATGGACAACAATTGGATCCATTACAGCCGGGTTATAGTTTAAAAGTTTTGAAAATTAGATGGCTGGTTTCTTCACTTGGAATTGATAATATTGTATACAGTGTCGACACTACCATGGAGAATAACCCCGAAGCATTTGTGAATATGCTAGTTGAAGAATTATTGGCTATGGCACGTATACAATTGAAGGATTTAATGATTCGCTCGGCACAATTAAACTTGACAGATCCTCATGAAATTTTCACAAATAATATAATAAAAAACACGTGTCATTCGTCCATCTCGGCGTGGTTTCTAGCTACGTGTTACAATTCAGTAGTAAACAGTGTCAGTAACATCTTGAACTTGCTTGGTTGGTCCATAGACGAATTTCGAGATTTTCATATGAGCTATATAAATTTAAGGAATTTTCAAAAAATACACGTTACAAGTACACTCTTTGGACTTGTTAATAAACAATTTACACCGCCAATTACTGATATAAAAGAAATGGAGATGAAACAAGACGAGAGGAAAAAAATCATTGGAGCGTTGGGCTGGGAGTTTATAAATTTAATAATACACAGCAGCCATCAAAATTATACTTCAAGTAATGATTTCAACAAGTTTATATTACAACTTTACATTGCTTTGTCTAAGCTCTTTCCTCGGAATCAATGCTCATGCTCAGACAGCGCCTCAGAGCATAGATATTTATTAGAACATCTCAACAACGACGGCAATAGCGACAACGATAACGCCTATCGTAAAACATGTAGCATCCTAGAATCAGGAAAAATAATAACATTCGCATTACACGAATTAACAAAATTACGAAGCGATCAAAGTTCATTTCGAAATCATTACTGGGGTCATCATTCTGCAGCGATATTTAGAGATTTTAATGAGAATTCCATGTCAGTATTTCTTCCAATGATACGAACGGATCAGGAAATTGTAAAAATTTTAACCCTTGCAAACATAATTCCTAACGAGACTTCGTTCAATGTACTGTACGCTAAATTGGACGAGCATCGATCGATTCATGCCTGTGAAAAGTATGATAAATTTGTTTCTATAATAGCAAGCGACTTGTGTGGATTGTTTTACGATAGAACTTCTACTTTTGTTGACGGCAATGAAGTGAATGGAATAAATCTATACAACTCGTTGAAAATTTTTGAATCATATGGTAGCGTTTTTGCATTTTCTTTTTTTATAATTGTAAAAATTGCTTATTCTCCAAATTTCATATCTCGAAAAACTTTGTCGAGCGCCATAGAGCTGTTGGAAATTGGACTTAGCTTTGAACAAAGTTTGGGAGTCGCAAATGCTGTTTTTAAACATTTCTTGTATATATACAGACAATCTAAAGCCATCAATTTTCACTTGGTAATGTATTCGATAAACATTTTGAATGTATGGATATTCGAAGCCACTAATGGAAAAACTACTTTGATGGATTTGATATTTTCTGATCAATTGCAATAGTTATGTGGGTCTGTTAGTTTTTTTTTATTCGATTTGTGTGTGCTTATAAAGTCGTACACGGATTAAATTCTCGAATTTAATGTCTGTCATTGTACTATACGCAACAAAAAGGAAAAATCTCTTACGAGAGTCGTACGAGACATAAAAAAAGAATTCACCGAGACTTGATTTATTGTCAATTACAATTATTCAGTACGAGTATACGTAAACAGACGATAACACGATGACCCTTCTGACTATTACTAAAAATAACGGCTACTTTAAACAAACAATTTTAAATTCTGTTTCTGATTAATTTACATGCTATGCGCATAAATGAATTCATGTCAATACGGAATAAAAGGAAACGAACTATTTATAACCTATATGACTCAATAGAAACTTATATCAGTAATGAGTGTCACGGATAGTAAAAAATATATTAAAAAAACAAAATTACCCAGTCCGATTCTTGCTGTCGCTCACACGCGAATAATCTAATCACGTCTGACGTCCGCACCAACTGGTAGATAAATAAATTGTTAAATACAGTGGGGGAGCGGTTGATATCACTACACAGGGTATAAAACAGCGTTCGCTTCACAGTTACACCAGTTGTAAAAACTTTCGTGTAAAGTCCGTCGCGTTCTCTGCGATAAACAAACTAGCTCTTTGTACGCTTTCGTTGTGTCGACTGGCTAAAAATGGCACATCGAAACCCGACATTCAATAAAGGCGCAAGTGGGAGTGGTGGTAGTGGCGGCGATAGCGGATCGAGTGGCGGTAGTTCTCAACGCGAGAAATTAGACTTGATGAAGAAGGCTGGAATTCCGCATCCTTATAATTATTTGTATCTGCGTTGTGAAAATCTAAAAGGGACTACTGCAAAATTCATCGATAAATATAAACTAGATCGTGAAGCTACGTTGAAACTTTCAAACGTTGGACATGATCTCGATAAAGTCCATTATTATTGTGCAGAGCGCTACGAGAAGGCGATTCCATCGAAAATTAACAAGGGCGAAATGGCAGATGTTGAAGTGTGGCGCGCAAAGGCCAAAGATACAAACAAATAAGAAGCTACGGTCTTTTTTACAAATTGAAGCAATGAATGCTGTATAAAAATGTAATTGAAGGTGTATCGTTATATTTTTTTACAAATTGTATTTGTATGTATAAATACATATTATATTTGTATATATTAATTGTCTTGTGATCTTTTTTTTTTGTAATTCGTAAATTCCCTATACAGATGACCTATGAATATTTCTCCAAAAACCTGCCATCCTGACCTTACACAGTCATCACATGAACCATCACTTGCGAGGCCTGGATCGTAACTTACACCCATGGAAAGACAATAATCATTTGTTAATGAAAATTTGCCCAGTTCATCCAAACTTTTATTTGGCGGCACATCTGTAACGCCTGCCGTTTTAGATTTTCTTCTCAATTTCGGGAATTCTAGATATTTTTTAAATATAGAATTTTCAAAGACGACTTTGCCATTTGGTGGCGTCGTCGACGAAGACGATGGATCTTTGTAATATGTCAATTCTTTCGGAGCTGTGTAATTTTGTTTTTGTCTTTTTCTCTCTCCAAAAGTTAACCAACAGTCGTATTGGTATTTATTCAATATCCCAGAGTTATACATGTCGTTGAGTAATCTTATGTAACTCTGTGTATCGTTGTCCTCTTCGTAAGTTATCAAATTAATTATCTCATTTTTAAAATTATACATCGAAGGACACGAGAAATATTTGCAGCCTGCTTTGGTAAGATTTATCGTAACTTTTTGTTTTAATAGCCCAGGCTGATGTCCGTACGGCCATTCAATTGCTTCAAATGTTCTATAAAAAAGGCTGCCGTCATCTTTGACCATATATTGTTCCTGTAATATTTTGATACAACGTTCACTGTAAACATTAAATGCAATATACTTTGCGTTTTCACTGAGAAGTTTGGTGTCTGATTCATTAAAAATCGACAACGACATAATAATGGATAACGAAACAAATAATGTAATTGCGGACTGGATTTCTGCAGAAGACGAACAGCTTTGTAGTATTGTTCCTTATCCCTATTCTCCGGAAAAAAATGTACATCCAATAGCTGAATATTACATGGAAAATCCAACAAACTTAAGAAACGATTGTATAACAGTTATAACAGAGCAGAATACAGGGTTTGAGATATTTACATCCGGAGAGCAATTTTCAAACAACAAAAAAAAATATTGAAGATAAATAAGCTCAATTCGAATAAAATACAAATATTAGATTTAAAACTGTCAGACACGACGAATAGAAAATTTTTAGTAGGCGATGTCGTATTCAGCGGTCTGCATGTTTCGCAATTTGCAAAGGACCGTGACATGATATCAAGAGAAAAATCTTTGTTTGAAAATTTAAAAGCTTCCGAACAAACGAGCATGATGTTGTATGTACGAAAGGGCGATAACTGCGCCATTGATGGTGGATTAAATGTTGGTCTGTCTGCATTCTTGGAATTGTGTAAAAAGTATGTGGATGTAGTGTATGAACAATTAAATACAGCCGGCGGAATAGCGGCATTGAACGCCAACGGCGTTAACGATAAAAAAATATCGGAATTTAAGGATAATGTCAAGAAGATAAGCTCCGATTTCACAGAGCAAGAGTTTCGACAATTTTCTATCGATGTTGGCACTTTAAAGCGAATTGAATCATCTAATTGTTATTTTGTAAATGAAAATTTCGTGGCTACCAAACGCAAACTATCAACCTTTTGGCCACCGCGCAACCACAGAGGTTTCATATTGTTTGACGAACCCCGAGTGCGTTGTATCAATGGCAGTGCTCATTTCAAACTATATCTGAATACGATATATATATTTGACGAAAAAATATATCCATTGCCAGGGCAAGTCGATCAATTTCTGTTCTGCCCTTTGTATTTACAACAACTTCGCTGCCGGGCATTAGGAGTGACTAATTATTCTAACATTCCGTCGCCGACGTCTGGTTCAAAACGAAAATCAGACGACGACGACGAAGAGAATAAAAATAAGTTTGCAAAAATTACTGCCACTGGCGATAATTAATACCATTCAAACCTTATACAGCAAACATTTCGTTTAGTTCATTCATCAATACAATGATGGCGGACAGAAAATCTGAAAAAAATACACAACAGCCCTTTATTATTAAATTTGTAAGTCTATCAGAATACTGCATTACAAGAGAGTTATCAGCACATGCCAAGCTAGAGAATAATCTAAATATCATGAGGATGTGCGAAATTCAGCCAGTGCCAACCAACAGGTTATTTTTAAAACATTATTACACAGATGTCGAACGTATGATACACGGTAACAGCTGTCCAAATCCGTGGAGTTTCTTTAACAACAATCCTTGGCAATTTTTGGATCAATTTTCACAAAACGTCAGCAACGGTATTAATTTTATAAACTCAAGGGGATATGTCCACTGTGACATTAAACTCTCGAATATATTATTCGATGTAGAAACTATTAATTTTGTGATCGGGGACTACGGTATAACAGAGAGTGTAATCAAATGTATGGACCGTAAACACGGATTTCATCATATGTTCGAAGCGAGATGTTACCACTTACCTTTGAAGGTATTTTTGCCTAATCTGGCATATGGATTTGAAATAGATTGGCACTCGCTGATAGTAACTATCTTCTACGGTATTTTAGCGAAAGAACACATTAATAGATCCACACCAAGGCAACATTTGGACCATTTAGTTAATTTAATTATGGACTATAAATTTGAAAAAGTCTCTATTAATAATGCATTCAAATTCCAATTATTCCAAAAAGAACAGCGAGCTTCACGTATACAAAAGTTTTTCTCGGCACTACGTAATCTACTTGTCAAATATTATATTAAGAGAACCAACCGAGATGTATGTTATATTGGTGGTATCAATTTAGATTTGTATAATGATATAAGAGCACTTTATACTTAGTGGAGTTGTCGGTTTCTACAAATTCTGTAGAATTTTTATTGTGTTTAGTTTTTTTTTCGCATTTAAAATAATGACAACAAGCGTTGAATTGTTTATTTCGTGTCCCAATAAACAATACGTGTATAGTTTTATTGAAAGTTTAAAATTATCTCAAACTGTAAGTGGTTTACGACTATTCTGCGAAAGTGAAGTAGATTTTTTGAAAGTACAAATGTTGACATTTGTAGAATATTCTTCACACGCTCGGCCAGAAATTAGATATTTAAACTACAGCGAATCGCAACAAACCCGAGGAAACAAAAATTCTCTCGATATACACAATATCTCGCTTTTACGTGCATGCTCTGTGACATCGCTAGATCTCACAGATGAGAGAAACCGACTCCTGGGTTGGTATTGGAATCTAAATGACAATAGAGTCGCAAAAAGAAAATTTCTCATATTTTTTGGAGACCTGAGTTGCAAATATTCACAGCTTTTATTCTCTAAGAACGCAAAAATCAGAACCGAAACATGCGCCATAATTGAACTCTGTGACAATAATCGAGACAAGGGTTTGAATATCCCTGGGATTAACAGTGACGTTTGTGAAAGCTGGTTGAGTTGTATATTCCCTGGTGAGGCTGCTGCGAATACAAACACTAACGCTGTGTTTTCTTCAAACAACGACGATAATAATTCGACTCGTGCAACAATATCGATAAAAAAACCAACAGACGCTACAGAAGACAATCAAACTATAAAAAAAGCGCTAATTTACAAACGAATATTGGCATTTGAGAAATTGTGTCGCAATAAAAGACAAAGACAAATTGAAAGATGGCACAAAATGGAATAAGGTCGAGCAAATTCAAATTTAACAAATACGTTTCAGCTCACGACGTTCTCCTAAAAAATAAAGAAATCAACATAGATTTAAAATGTGCTGTATTACGCCTCTGTAAGGATTTTGAAAGACAAGACATATGTATATATCTTGTCGGTTCTACTGCTGCTTATTTCTTGGGTTTACGGGACACTCCAGGCAGAGACATTGATATATTTGTAACTTTCAATAAGCCGGGCATTTTAACTGATGAAATTTTAAAAATACCAAGCTTGGACGAAAGTTTCATGACCAAAGTGAAATTGCTAAAAAAAATAGGAGAAACTGAATCAACCGAAGAAGCTTGGAAGAAATTCGAATACGAATTGAAAGATGAATTTATCAATATGATGTATGGACATGTCACTTATCAAATTCAATCGCTACCAAACGTACATTTCATAATGAATGATTATGGTATGAGGACTAACATAGATGACTGGTTAGATTTTACAAAACGTTCGACTTATCCGCTTAATGCCTATGCAATAGAAATTAATGCGGCGTTGAATATAAATTCATATATAGCGGCAGACTCGATAGTTGATTTTGGCAACGTATATACAAGAGATTGTGTACTATTCGACGAACATGAACAGTTCCGATTCTTAATACAATCTAACAATCCGTACGCGTATAGTAAAATCCTTCGAGAATTATACGACTCTTTGCCAGCCTCGAAGTGGTCTAGTAAAATGTTATTTGCTTTAAATAATAGACAACAGAAGGGACTGGTCAATTTGATTTTCAATATCGGGGATGACTATGGGAACTGCGATTCATGTTTAAGATTTTTAAGCGGAATAAACGCCGACGAAAGAGTATACGATGCAGAAATGACTTTGTTAAGCGAAGATATTAAAAGTCGATGTTTTAAACAAAAATTGGCAAAGAGAGTTTGGTTTCATGATTATGTTAAATGTTAATTTTTTTTCGCTCTTTGTGTATCGGAAGAAAAATATAGTCGATGAAACTCTTGTATAGGGAAATATCAGTTTCGCCACGTCTCAACACACTTCGAACGACTGAAACTCTTGCATAGGGAAATATCAGTTTCACCACGTCTCAACACACTTCGAACGACTGAAACTCTTGTATAGGGAAATATCAGTTTCGCCACGTCTCAACACACTTGGAACAACTGAAACTCTTGCATAGGGAAATATCAGTTTCACCACGTCTCAACACACTTCGAACGACTGAAACTCTTGTATAGGGAAATATCAGTTTCGCCACGTCTCAACACACTTCGAACAACTGAAACTCTTGTATAGGGAAATATCAGTTTCACCACGTCTCAACACACTTCGAACGACTGAAACTCTTGTATAGGGAAATATCAGTTTCGCCACGTCTCAACACACTTCGAACAACTGAAACTTTTGGAAAAAATGCTAACTGTTCAAGCCTTTTGATGTTTTCTTCGGATACGTGATCATTGATAGCGTTTATGGCCTTTATACATAATCCAGTCTGCGAGTTTTCAAAACAGATTGAATATTTTTATGCTTACTATCTCGTAATTCATCGTCGCGTTCTAAAAATTCTCATTCAGAGCGGCGTTAGAGTCGTCCGAGCGCTCGCGTATATCGTAACGTCCAGTCTTAAATAATTGCGGCAGGATCTCTTCTAGGATCCATTGACGAATTATTTTAGCTTCAGGCATCGCAGAATTCCATGCCAACTCCATTAGACCGGTTTGATCGATCATCAGAGCGTGCGGGTGGAGAGAATCGCCTGTGCAACCAGAGGGCCTTGATTCAAGGCCCTCTGGTTGCACAGGCATTATGTCGATTTGTTCGAGTCTTTTGATGTTATCTTCCGACACATGATCATTAATAGCATTCTTAGGCCATTTATAAGCGAAACGAAAAGAAACAGAGCATCCCGGCATTTAGTATTCAAAAACCTATACAGCTCGAACATGTCACTACTGCTACTGACAGTTCGATCCCCTTTTCCCGCTATTGACTATGTTTTTTTTCGCTAAAAAAAATACCACACTACACATCAATCCTCTGCCAGTGGTGACAAGGTAGGATTGTACGAAGTGTGTTTCAACTGTGGCGAATAATCCGCTGTGTGGATTTCATGCAGCCACGCGCTCTGATGATCGATCAAACCGAGTAAAACTATGTTTTTATATGTGAAATACAGTCGAGCGAGATTTTGTCGAACTGAAATTGCAGTTTGACAGTTTGTCGAGTTAGCTCTGTAAAACTATGTTTTATATTGAAACACAGTCGAGCGAGATTTTGTGGAACTGACATTTCAGTTTGGCAAACGAATGTTGAGTTAGCTCTGTAAAACTATGTTTTTTTGTTGAAACACAGTCGAGCGAGATTTTGTGGAACTGACATTTCAGTTTGGAAACGAATGTCGAGTTAGCTCTGTAAAACTATGTTTTTATATGTGAAACATAGTCGAGTGAGATTTTGTCGAACTGAAATTGCAGTTTGAACACAGTCGAGTGAGATTTTGTCGAACTGAAATGTTTGAAGTTTGTGGAGTTTCAGCTGTCGAGTTAGCTCTGTAAAACTATGTTTTTTTTGTTGAAACACAGTCGAGCGAGATTTTGTGGAACTGACATTTCAGTTTGGAAACGAATGTCGAGTTAGCTCTGTAAAACTATATTTTTTTTAAACACAGTCGAGCGAGATTTTGTGGAACTGACATTTCAGTTTGGAAACGAATGTCGAGTTAGCTCTGTAAAACTATGTTTTTATATGTGAAACATAGTCGAGCATCAAATTGCGCGACAAAATATCGCTAGCCCTGTAAAACTCGAGTTTGTATTTTAAACCACCATATTGTCTATGACAATATGTCGTGTACATCGAAACCTGGAAAAAAATTATGCTTGAAATTTGCCTAGTTGTAATCGTCGTAAAAAATTGCTTTTAACACTTCCCAAACAAGTCTCCGCTGTGGAGAGGGAAACGCCACCTGGCGGTCATTACCTCAACTTCGTTTTTTTTTCGCTACCGACTAAATATTTACCATTAAATTGGTCCAGAATGTACGGGATTTGAAGGACTGCTGGTCTTTTTATACCAAATAAAAAATGGCAAATGAGGTTGCCATAACAGAATCCGCCTTCGACTCTGGTATAATATCATTTAAAAATGATAATTCAGATATCGATGCAGGACTCTGTTATAGACACGCTACGCCACACGAAGGTATTAAAGCGGATGTCGGATTAAAGGAAGTACAGGTTTGTAACGATATATATCTGAAAATAATTAGAGGCATTGAAACTGCTCGAGAATTGTATCTATTAAACTGTAGGTGTATCAAGGGCGTTGCGTATATTGTTAAATATTTTTTGTTTAAAATTGAATTATGTAATCCGCGTAGAATAAATCGCGATGGGAACATTGAAAGAATTTTATGCAGACGCCGAAGATATTGTCAATTTCTAAAAAAAATACCCGACAGTGACTTTAATTTAATATTTAATGATAATAACAGGCGTTGGACTAAAGAATCGATTATCGCACATATAATATAAACGACGATGATTTATTTTACCGACTATTTGTTCGAAAACTCAAAACATACGCAAATAACTTACACCGTGCTTGGTTATTCAAGCACGGCGAGAATCATTTGGAAATTTACTAAGGCTGTTCCGAGCCCTAAAAGACTTGTGTGAAACATTCAGAAGTAAATTTTTTAAAAGTTCTCCGTTATTATGGAAGTGCAACAAATCGTACAAATAATAACACAACGACCGATTAAAAATGAATACAAGCAAAAATTTTATTCGATGCGTTTGTACAATCTATCGCTGGCCAAGTGATCTCCTGTTTATGTTTTTGTCAGATCCGCCGATAAAACACCCATCTATAAATGGCAAGTTCAATATACATCAACATCAGACGAGACAACAAATACCGTCCACGTCGACACATAAGAACATTCATTAATTCCATATTTTTTTACGCAAACGCTGCTTAAATAAATCTTACCTACCTGCCTTGTTTTTTTTTTCGAAAAAAAAAATGCTGATGCTTGCTCGAAGTAATAGTATGATTATTACAAAGGTAACGCTAGTTAAAATATAGCTGGATCATATATCTATGACTGTACAGAATTAAAATGGGAAAAAACTTTTGGGAATGTTGTTTTTATTTTATTTGAAAATAACATGCATTACACGTGTCAATTAAAAACAATTTCGCATATTTCACAAGTAAACATTATTTTTTTTTCAAATAGTGCGATGTGTACTGGCAGCTGCGTTAATTATCTTGCCATCCTCCATATATTGGATCACCAAAACCGTTCCTCGACAAATGTGACAAATTCTTTGCACATTCGATCCGAATGTCACAGTTTTATTGTAGCACGATTTACACATAAGATGATTACACGGTAGAAACATAACAGGCTCTAATAAACTGTCAGAACAAACAATACAGTCTTCGTTCGACATAGTTCCAAGATACCAAAACTGATTAGCTTCTGTACCTTCGAAATTACCGATGCCGGACAAAAAATCCGTCGTACGATCTTTCATGTCTTTATAAATCTTTAAATGTTTAGCCCTTTTCACACGATCTGCTATGAGAGTTTTTATTGTGTTATACATTTCACTTGTTGAATAATTGTTGCTTTCTAAGATATTAAAGATTTCATTTTCAACACAGTTGTCTAGTGTACGCTTTCTTTTTTTTTTTATTGCTTCTTTTAGAGTGTCCTTAAATGAATCACACATAGATTTCATTTCATCTAAGAACGCACAGACATCTTCATTCACAGCTTTAAACATTTCAGCTCGTTTTTTATTCAAAATTATGTCTTCTTGGTATGCCGGGTAGCCCAGTTGGTTATTGGGATAATCTTCGATTATCACTTCATCAAAATCAGACCCAGAAGAATCATTCGCGAACAAATTTGGAGATGCAGATAATGATGTTGATTCTGGTGATACCAATGGCGCTGATGTATTAGCTTCTCTTGTATCTTTTGTGGAAGTCGACGGAGACTGCGTCGTAATAGTCGTAATGGTTGGTGTCGTTTTTTTTGCGACGATGCGCGGCATCTCGTCAGATTTTTCAGACGTTAAGAAATGCCTTGGCGGCGGTAATGGTGGAAAATTATACGCCGGAGTCGTTGATAGTCTAGCCGTGGAAGCTCTAGATGTTGTCCTCTTTATTAGAAGAGGCATGTTGTTATTCTCTGAATGATATCACAATGACTGAGCTGCTTCCCCTCGCGATGTTTTATTATATACGCGGAGGGACTCACTACTCGCTGTGTTCCCACGCTATAGAAAAAACACGCGCGCATATAAAAAGTGGGGCCTGAATGAAAGCGAAAGTGCAAACGTTACTTGAAATAAATAAAATGAAATATTAAGTCGTTACAGTTAATTGTGGCCTTTTTCATACAAATTCATTCATTTATGAAAATTGAACTCATCCCATAGAGTCGCGTTACCTGTTCCGAAAATATGAGCTTGTCCTTTACGTAAAACCATTCCCCATGTACCTGAAGCCATCAGTGGATCGTTCGGTTCACCGCTCGCAAAATATACGTTGTCATCTTTAGTCAAACCGATACATTTTTTACTGTTAGTATCAAAGCGCCCATATGGCGCACAAATATCTGGGATGCAAACTGGTGACGGATTGTTATTTAATGCCGCAATATACGAACCGTAACACATCGATCTGTGAAAATTCTCATCAAATATACTCATCTGGGGACAAGACATATAACCTTCAGGACAGTAACACGATAGATTATTCGAACCTGGCTCGAGAACTCCTGGACTACAACTCGTATAAGCACCAAGATGCTCTATACCATCTGCACTAGAGAGACTTGAACAAGATGTACGAGCCGACAACCACCAGTAAACGATCATCGGTCCGTGGCCGGACAACGGATACGATTCAGTTTTACATTTACAAACAGCCTCGTTTATATTAAAATGTTGTCCAGATTTTAATGCCGACTGAAATGTAAACTTTTCATTGTACTTATTAACAAGATATCCGCTTTTTCCACATGCTAGTTCAGTAATATCCCCAGTGTTTTCGTCTACCTTCAACAGGTCAGGATATTTAGAAACACATGTGCGCGTTATCAATAACCGTTCGCTATTTTCTTCGTCATAACCCGGAAAAAAATACATCGGAATTGTATGATTCTTAACTGTGATAATTGTATCTGCGTATGTTGTATTACATTTAAAAAAATCACCGCCGTCGATTAAAGCACGAGGAATACAAATACTTTTGTCGAAATTCCCTGTACAGGGTTGATATATTGTACCGTTGAAGTGTATCTGTGGTAAAAAATCATTACACGGCATGCAATTGTACTTTATACGTCCGTCTGCATCCAAATTAATACAATCGTTATTGTTCAAACATTTTAACGTCCCCTTTAGACTGTTTTGGAATGTTAACGTGTTGGTCTCGATACTTCCTGAAAGTATCAGATCGTCGTCTTTTATTATATTTTCGTGTGTAAAATGACCACTGTATTCATTTTGATAAAGAGTAGAGTAAAATTCATCACTTTTCACTACATAAACATTAGAAGAACTGCCTCGGCCTAGAATATGTCTAGCGTTTCCCTGGTCCAAGTTTAAATTACTTTCAATATTTGAAGATAATTCACTTAAACTGCGCAGAATAACAGCCCCGATGATTGGTTTCAACATGTTTAAGTAAATATATCTACGACTATTTCGAATCAAAAAAAAATTATTGTAGCGCCAATACTTATATCATTGAGTGATTTTTTTATGCAAAAATTTTTTTCATCGCTCTTTCGTTTAATAATATATTAGTAGGTAATACAGATTTAAATAACATTTTCCTACAATTGTTTGAAAAGTTAAGTTTGGCTTTGTTAATTCTTTTTATATACTCGACAGTTATTATAATAATATCATCCCCAGGCTCTATCATAATGAGATTAAGAATTTTTTGTTTGAAATCTAATTCTTGTTGCCATGATGTGATTTCCATTTGAGCTTGCTCATATGCTTCACGAAAGTAATACAATGGCAGTATTGTATCTGCGTCGGTTATAATTACAGCTGGCTTGAGCGAAGTCATTTTTATTGAGGGGAATTTTTTTTCGAAAAAAAAGATTCTAACAGTCGAACACTGGGTAAACTTTGCCTAAAAGCGCTCTCATGTTGTGCATATATTTTTTATGAAAATAACTTTGATGTAGTGTGTCAGAATCTTTCGAATATCGCGGCAAATCACATTTATTTACTGGGGATGCTTGCAGTGTTTCTGGACCTCCGTTCTTAAGTATTTTGCTGTTTAAGGCGTTTTCGTATTCTGAACACTTGCGTTTTGTATTAGAGGCATTATTATCTTCATTAGAGTGACAATGCATTTGAAATATTGTTGGCAGAACCTTACTTAGAATCCACTGACGAATAGTCTTCGCATCTGACATCGTAGAATTCCACACGAGCTCCATTAAACCAACCTGATCAATCATCACCGTGTGCGGGTGAATGTCTTTCGATTTACACTGAGACGTGATATCACCGTACAGTTCGATGTTTTCAATTGAGACAAAATCGCCAATTGCCTCTCTGTATTGATTATATCTTAAATTTTTTGCAACGACGTTACCAAAGAACCAAGGCTTATGTGTTTTTAAATCGTAAAGACAAGTAATGCGAAATGGCGTTGCTCGGCTTGGCATTACACACTCAAACTTTACATTTATATCCGATGATATTTTTTCATTCAATTGATCACGGTCAATTGACAAAGGGAATATCGTTTTGTGATCGTAAGTAGAAAATATAGCCAATATAGCCTGTTCACTGAGTAAAATTATGGACGGGTGACAAACGTTAAAGAAAATCTTCTTCGATTCGTTTTTAAACGAAATAGAAAGTTTTGATAGTCTTTTCATTTCTCTTAACTCACCGACGGTTGTTATTAAAATCTCAGAAATAGAATTAACATTGAACTCGTCCTTATATAAACATTTTAAACGTTTAGAATAGATTGCCTGGCAGACCTTCAAAAAGTAATATAGCTGTAATATCGATTTGCCATTTTGTATTGTTACATCTCCTGGTTGCATTTTTATAGAAAATTGTATATTTAATTTCATACCTGTGACATTTATAAAAAATAGTTGTAAGTGTCAATCGACAGTCGATTTGATATTAAATGATACTGAGTTGTTTTTTTTTTGACACTAGTATCTTTAATACTGATTTGTTTGTCTTTTGAGAATTGTTTCATGAAACCTCTAATACTTCTAAACATTATAGTGTTATCGTGAATATAATCATTTAACGATAGCTTATAACATTTTGCACGAACATCGACTCGTAAGAAAGTAGAGGATTAAATTTGTGGTTACCACTCATTCCGAAAATTCAGAATGGTTATACGTAACCTGCGGGAATATTGAAGACTTTGGAATTTTATGATATATAACCAGGTAGTCATGTAAAAACGATCTAAACACATCAGGCTTTAGATATTTGCATTCTCTTATTTTATATGATAAAATAAAAATCGTAAATCGAGCCTCACTCCAAGTCAGTGTTTGCAACTTGTCCCGAAGCACAGAATCGTAAAATCCTATAAAGTTAATCATCTTTTCGTTGCTTCTAAATCGTTTTTCCATTAGACATTCTACCGAGAGCCACTCTAGGGCATCACCGAAACAATCGAATAGTTTCTTCTCGTCTTCATCCCTCATGCAGCATACCCCGATGTTTTTGGCCTTTTATAGGCGTATTTCAAAATTAGAAGACTCTGTGGCTATAGAAGATTTTATGAATCCTCTATTACACGAAACGTCTCCTCTTTTTGTGGCAAATTATCTAAATTTCACAAACGACAATAAAGATACAGTCATGTATGAGATTGGCGGAGGTACGATTATGGTTGCCGAAGGCACCAAAGCATCATATCAACGAAAACCATACACAAAAGACAATTATTGTTATTTAGGCAAAAGATTCATCGATACATTAGCAGAAAGATCGACAACTTCATTCGAATCAAATATCAACACCACTGCCGACGAAAAAAATAAACACATCGGCAGTAGCGATTATCTAAATAAAAAGAATTCTAGCTGTAATCAATATAACAGTTCTCTCAGGTGGTAGACATCCCCGATATGACTTTTCAGCCTTTATAACGACGTATGGAGGTAAATAAGCATAAAATGGACAAAGACGCACACGCCAGAGTTAAACGCAGTGGTCTATCTTTTTTCACAGCAGTCAACATTTTCAAATATATATTTTTTTTTTCATCGGATGTCTCCAGTGACATTTCTTTATTTATTAAAGCATAAACGCTCGAAATGTCTCGCTTAATTTTATATCTCAGATACAAATGATCAATAATAATATTGCATATCGTTTCTTGAATATCCGTGAATATGTACATGGGTTGATTTAATATTTGATTACATACAGACGCTGGAAGTGCCTGCAGTTCTTCATTAAAATATTTAGCCTTTTGGTGTCTATTCAATATTGATAACCGTACTTGATATGATTGAGTGGATAAAATATTTCCTGTGCTCAATCCTGGAAAAATGTTCTGCAGTTCTTTAATTAAATCGTGCGAACTATATATCAATATTGAATCTGGATATGTAATGAATAGCTTTTTCTTCGCGTTCTGATGAAATCTATCCAATACATTAACAAGAACTGAACTGACAATTATGTTAGCCATACCCGCCTATTCGTCCCTGGTTAATTTAGAAACTTAATTTTTGAATTCGTGAAGCGAAAGCTTACACTTCTCTAGGGATTTAGTTAATTGTCTGTACGGTATAATGTCGTCAACAGTTCTAAAAGACAAACTTTGTTCTTTTCGTGATTTCGTACGAAGCTTTTTTTTACAGACTACAGATAAATTACTTCGCCTTAACATCGATGTTAAGGTATTAACTGATGATGGCTTGAAAACCACCATACCTCAAAATTGCAACACGACAATATACCACTTGGTAGAGTGTTGTGAAATGTTTCTTGGCGAATTTTTATACTTACCTTCCATATTGCAAAATAAAGACAATAAAAATGTCGACAATGGATGGGCTTCGATTGGAGAATATATTAATTTTATAATAGAAAATGAACATATCGTAGTCGGTATACTTGTAGCTTACATGCTAGCCACCGAATGTTATTGGCTGTCAGTTAATTTTGGAGAGAAAAAGAATGATCATGAATTAAAATCTTCAAATGTTTCGTGGCAGGCTTACGAAATATTGGAAACATATTATGGGAAATTGGAGAGAATTTTTGATATCGACACTTCTGCAATGAAATTGTTCGTGATGTCGAAAAATTTCGAATATCTCGCTGTGGTAATCAACGAAGCAATTATTCCTAAACTATTTGAAAGTTTGGAACTTTGCCCCTCGACGAAAACCGAAGACTGTGGTGATGATGAAGAATTATACACTCCCGTTTCTGTGGAGTTTGTGAAAGACATAGCGAAACGTAGAAACTCCATGGCTTGTACAAAGTTTATGGGACAGCTGAAAAAAAGAATACGATTGGCTGTGTTCAATGGAATAGAAAAAAAAATCGAAGATTAGCGTATAAGAATGTATTTGATTGTATATTAAAAATAGATTCGTACATAACTGGTAGTTACATTCATAAATGTGAAAAACGAGACTGTCTTTTTTTTAGACGTTTAGTATGTTGATCCTGAGTTATTTACATGTAAAAAATATAGCACCAGTAGACTAAACGTATAAAACAGATTATCATCGCTGTCAGTGGACTGAAGTGCTTTTTAACAAAAAATTGCTTAGTCTACTTGTGCTATACAGAGGTATGAAAAGGAGATTCATCGCTGCAAGTATGAGTAAATGAAATGTTAAATAATCAGTAAAGAGAAAAAACAGATTCACTGATGATTGTCTTGTTCTGTTTCGAGTGGCGTTTTTTCTCCTTTCTGTTTAGTCTACTGGTGCTGCTTCTTTTTAAATTCATCGCGACTAAACAGTCTAAACAATAATAATCTACACTATTTGAGCTGTTGTGATCATTTACACAGCATGGTAAGTTTTTACACGCTACTGAACTCCCATTACATAGACCAGCCGCAGCACACTGTTGCTCGGCGTTAAAATAAATACCGCCTATACACTTCCAGGTTGCCTGTTTTCTGCATACAATTCTTTTCTTTATAACGAATGTTTCGAGACCTCTGTTGCTTGAAGAGATTAAATTAATATGACTCTTGTTTATGTTCCTTATCTTGTATTTTGATGTACGAGCTTTGTTTTCGTGATGATAGGTATCAGCATGAAAAACATCTTCTTGGCTTTCTTCGTGAATTGTAATACGATGATCTTGATTCGCTGCGTCGGCTTGTGAAATACTATCCTGACTTTCTTCATCGATTGTAATACGATGATCCTCACTTATTATAACATTCACCTCGATATGATCTTGTAAATTTTGATGAGCTTCGTCGATTTGAACGTTTGCTTCTGCAAAGGACTCTTGGTAATCCTCTTCGATGTATTGATATTCATCTATTGTAACATTAGTTTCGATGGGCTCTTGGCGATCCTCATTCGTCGTAATATTCGCATCGGTAGAATCTTGGAAATCTTCATCATCATGAACCTCGCTCATTCGAACATCGTTTGTTTCGATGGGCTCTTGGTAATCTTCATTTATTGTAACATTTGCTCCGACTCGTTCTTCCAAATATCCATAGTCGAGAGCTTCAGAATTTTCTTGGGACGCTTCTTCGGCAATACGACAATCCTCATTTACGGCCTCTACAGGTTTATACAGTAAAGGGATTATTTCTTTGGTGTCACGCCATTGACTGAGGTTAGGCTTTGATATCTAAAAAAGATAAACGAAAAGTAAAAAATGTGCATGTAAGTAAATAAGCAAAATTTACAGAAAAAAATGCATACCGTCTCAATAATTAGCTGATTCAAATTTGAAACGGCGATTCGCTGATTCTTAACTGTCAGCACTTGTTCTGGAGGCGGCGATAACGTCGACGGCAAAATTGCTAACAACTCTGTTATTATGTCATCGTCGTTATATGATGGTGATATCTGAAACATGAAACAATAATTCTCAAGTTTTCAAATGTATACTGAAACTCGACAAAAAAATAAAATGTACATACGGCTTCATGACTATCAATTTCTAATTCAGCCACGAGATCTTTATGCGCCTGTGTATTTTTTTCTGGTGGCAGGATCAAAAATTGTGACAGGTCATTCGAAACATCATTATGCAAAGTTTGCTCTATACATGTTTCGCTGTCATTACTGATGTCTTCATAGTTTTCAGATAAGACGTATGTGTTTACTGTTGGTGCTTGATAGGCCGCCCGCGAACACGATTGAACGGACATCTTTAAGCTTTGATCTTGAGATGAGAAATTCTCTGTCACGTCGCTCAAAATGTTAAAACACTGGTCAAGACTAAAGTGTGATATAGTTCCCATTTTTCTCGGGCAAACAAAAATATAGGTTCTCACTTATCCAACTTTGAACACTAACTGTCGCATGAACGGAAGGCCTGTCGGCGATTACACTACTGGACATTACTGATAACACACAAAGTTCAGCCAACGGGGGTTATATTAACATTGTTATTCGCTTTATCTTATCGTAAAAATGACGCCGACTGTTTCCAAACGACAAGTTACTTATAATTTCTGCTTCGTTGGGAATATATAAACACCTATGAATTGATACAGTTGTTTCTGTTAATCCGTTCTTTGATCCAGTCACGAACGGCAGTCGATAAGGATGAAAAGAAATGACTTCACCGGTGCGCCGGTGACTCGTCGTCGTCGTCGCCGCCAATCCCGATAAACGCGGTTGGCATTCAAACTTCAATGTATCACCATTGAAAAATGGAAACAAATCTTTATCCCCGTTACAAAAAAAAGGATTCGGAGTTTCACAATATTCTCCGAAAAAAATATGCGGGTATTCACACTTACACTTCGGTTCTTCAATTCCCAGTTCAAAGTTATAATCCAAAATGATTTGCCCACCACGCGATTTATCACACCGAACAGAGTTCCACTCCACTGGCGAAGAGGCGTTGTGGTTTTGGTATGAAATAGCAGCTGTACCCTGAGCAGGCTTTTGTAGAAGAGTGGTTGGGGTAAATAGCTGACGCAGTCTATCGAGGCTCGTAATGGTTTCTTCCGACGACGTAGTCAACGTGTTAGTAGTGTCTTCTTTATTTTCGGCCTTGGATTGCTGGCGCGAATACATATTTTGCAAGGATTATATCAATAAGTACGCTCGAAAGTGATTACTTGAGTGATAGGAATTAATTTTTCAGTCCGGCCGTAAATCTTAAGGATCCGTTGACACTCATAATCATTTATAAACTCAAGCGCGCATAAGCCATTAAACATCGGAAATGCATCGATGCACGCGATCTGAAATTTGTCATTTCAATAATCGTCCAGCAATACAACTCTTGATGAGTTGTATAATTTAGTAATAAAATTAAATCAGCCGTTTCTACAATTGTAAACACGATTGCTTACGCGTACCTGACCACAGGCATCTTCGGCGCTTAGACTATCAATTAGCCAAACGAAGAAAATTTTTCATAACAGTGTAATGAAAATGTGTTTTTCAATATATAAGCTTGACTACTTTCAATAACACATAACCTTTCAATTGTTTGATAATTTTTTAAACGATAATGCTTTAACATTTGATCAAATTTATAATTTAAAATTGTAAGTCTTTTTATGTGAAAATAAATAAAAATCTTGTATATAACGATACTGCCTTTGTTTTTTTTCATAATTCACCTACAGAAACTTCGTCACGAATATCAGAAGCCAACCGATCTGCAAAAAAAAACCGGAGCTGTTCAGTTCTCGAGAAGTCGTTGTTTTTTTAAATCAACCGAACTTTCGTTCTTTGATTCTCGTTAATTTAACTCTCCGCTACGCATATAACGCATCAATAACAAAAGGAATCGACTTGTACGGAGCGTCAAGCTGTTCAATCCCCTCGGTGGTTGGACAGAACCGTGTACAAAGAATCTACTACTTAATATTACACTTTTCAAATCGTCTAAATCAGTAACCTCAAAAAAATCCATAATCTCCTGCTTAGTTTCATTTATTTCAGATTTATTAAAGAAATTTTTTATTTCAATTTTTGTATCCTCTGTTACTGGATCGATCTTTATAGAAACAAATGCCATTTTTTTTCGTTGAAGTGTATTATTATAAAAATCAAACCGCGTTTCGCGCCTTTTTTGTAACATACTCATCCATAGTTTTTTGACCGCGTGGCAAATTGTAATTTTTGGTAGTTTTTTTTTCTCGTGAGTGTGGTTTTGTAATATTATAACTCGTGTACATGCAATCATAGAATGTAAATCCAAATAAATCTTCAAATATAGAAGAGGAACCACTATAAGATTTAGTCGGCATGCTATCTTCAAAATCATAATCGTATCCTTTAGACAAAGTCAATTTATCGGTATACGCGTTTTCTTTACGATATTCTATATTTGCGACGAGAGCGTCTCTCGCTGCTGTTAGCTTAATGAATTTCTCTGCAGCATCGCTGCTTTTACACTTATCTGGGTGGCAGCGTAAGGTTTTCTTTCTATACACGGACTTAACTTGTCCGAGGGTACCTTTGTGTGGAATTCCCAATTCATCGCACAATAGTCGCAAATCTTTGGATGACAAAAATTTAAATGCACTCGACATCTTAAAAATTTAATATAAAAAAAAGAATTAATCGACAACTTGGTAAGATTTATAATTCAATGACCGCAATACATCCGTCGTTTCATCAATGTAAATGTTTAAATTGTCTTTAAAATTTGAAAACAACATACAGCCCTCTTCAGTGGAGATTTTATTCTTTTCTTGCTCAATGCTTTTTTTTCGATGTTTCAAATTTACAGTATCTTCAACTCCGTATTTTTGTTGATCGCATTGAATAGTATTGAACAGGTTAAGATCGAAGTCAATAAGCATAGCCCTGATCGTTTCTCCGCATTTCGGCAAATATTCTAAATTGATAGGGGCGGCGTCAATGCTAAAGTTTACGAATAAATTGTAAAGCCACACTAAAACATAAATCCCACAATCGTATTTGTTATCTTGAGCTTCAAAGTTTCGTAAGAAATGTACGTCCCATTTCGTAGAGCCAACTTTCCAATCTTGATTAATATCGAGCTCTTGGTGACCAGTTTCTGACGTGCACTTTCTGTGTAAGAATTTTTGGATTTCAATGAATCGTTGAATATTAGCTATTGTTGATTTATAACAGCTAGCATCTCTCTTTAAACTGTCCAAGACGATTGTATTGTTTGAAACTGTATGCACGATAATCAAGATCCAGTGATCTTTCTGACAAACTGGCAGTATGATAAATTCCCTTTCTTGTAATTTTGCATCCACGCACATGTAAATTGTATGATCTAGCAGTACATTACAATCGTCATGATTGACTATTATATTAGTTTCGATTGGATCAAAAATGTATGTCTTTTCATTAAGAAATTCATTGTCCTTGTATACTTCTTGAAATAACCTACAAAAATAAAGAATAGATTTGTCACTGATAAAAACTTGTCCTGCCATATCAGTGATATCGGCAATCTTGAACACATCACCCATAAGTTTTAATGTGGCGGGCATTTTGTATTTGTTGCTTTGAGCCATTGAATAAATTAAAATATCACATATCTAATTTGTTTCGAGTTAAACGCGTTGTGAAGCTTCCTCTTCACAGCCTGAAGAATTTGACAGAATATCTTCCTCCAAGAGTCGGCGGTGTCTATGTGGGCGATTTTTTTTACGGCGAAAATACCACTTGTCACTGCTAGTCGACGCGTGACGATGATTGCGATTTCTTTTCATATAAATCCTCTTTAAAGCCGCTTTTTTTTTTTCACACAACGGTTTTCTTTCATTCACAGTGTTCTCTGTTTTATTTCGTTTTTCAAGCACCTTGTTAACTTTAACACGATCAGAGTTATCAGAACTCTCGTAGTCATCTTCCTCTTCAACATCCATGCTTTTATCGTTATCACTGTCAATCTCGTAAATTACATCTCGTTTTTTTATTTTTTTTAAATTAGCCCCGTTTAAAGCTGTGGTAACATTTGGCTTGGACGAGACATTAATGAAGCTGCTCTTCGCTCGGTCCAAATCGTTACAAACGTCGTATAAATAATACAGCCCAACTGCTAAACCAGTCATGGCGAGGGCACTTTTTGTGGCAACGCCAACTACATTTTCTCGATCACGTGGTGGGAGTTTTTGTAAACTGTAATTCATTAATTTGTTAAATCCGTAGCTGAGCATTTTAAAAAAAAAATAAAAATTATACACCTTCGTCGATGACTCTAGTGTCAATTAATTCTTGCAAATTTCTAGACAAGTTTGAGATTGTTTTTAATTGACCGTCTGGAGTCAAGTAGGTGACAAAATAAATAAGTTCTTTGCAAATTGGGCATCTAGAATTCTTGTTCAATTGAGAAAAACAAGTTTGACATACATGATGATGGCACGGCTGGAAGTTAAAAATTTCCAGTCCCTGTATCAAACATATAGGACATTGTTCGCTATTGCAATTAAAATACCAAAGCGATCTGTTAAAAACTGTATTACTTCCATTTAATCTCGCTTTCAGTGACATATGCAATTTATTGAGAGCTTGACTGTAACGTAATCTCCGTAACATCAAGAGTGCAATATCAACTGGCGATTCTCTTAGCGATCGCCTTTGGTATATTTCAATTTTTTCAATCATCTCCTGACATACCGCTTCACATCTTTCGTTTATGTCTTTATATTTGCCACTGTCCTCTAATAAACAGTAGATTGATTGACAAAAATCATTGATACTTTTAATATACGACGAAAAGTCTTGGCGTAATTGAAGAGGATCTAGCAACGCGGCAGAACTATTGTGTGCATTTGTAGAAATTTTAGCTATAACATTACTGTCAGTTGTTACTGTTGGCATCACAAGTTTTCGTTTTTTTGGAGCCATTCTGCCGATATTTTCAAAACTCGGGTGATCTTTCGTATTTCGACGGGTTGGCGTGACAAAACAAGATTCTTCAAAATTCTCTTCCATCGCAGTATTCGTGGAAAATTATAAAAAGGAAGATGGGTTGTCGTTTGGGCAAACCACAAAATGAAATTTCTAAACAGAAAGATAAATTGGTGGCTTATATAAATCCAGTTGAGAAAAGAGCAATTGTAATCGCAAATTTTTCCAACGAATACAGCAAGCAATGGAGTAATTGGACAATAAAGACGCAACTAGAGTTAAAAAAAAGCGTACATCCAGTGTTCGTATTCAGGTATGAGAATTTTTTTGTCACACAAAACGAATTAAGACACACGATTAAAAGTAAAAATTTCCGACAGTGCTTTTTTATAAAGAGTAGACGCGATTTAGCTACCCTTTATTCTCATTTGTCTGAAATTAATAGCAAATGCGGAGTGAATTGCAATGAAATTATTGAGCCTATATTAAATTATTCCGACTGTGATTGTCATAATGCCCCCAGTGAACTGGATGGAGATTTTTGTGACATTTCACTTGGAAAAAAAAACGAGTCGCCACAGGAAAAAATTCGCTTGGTAGCTTATGTGATTGATGATCACCGGTTAGTATTCAGATGTGGGAAGTATTTTTTATTAACAAATGTCGCTCATGGCAAATGTATAAACTACAAGAGTATTTTTGTATTCGAGCCATTGATGAACGTAATAGAAAAGTATGAGATTCAGAAAGAATACAATTTAAACAGACGTTACCGAACAGCAATTGTGAAATTTTCGGATGATACCTACGAGGGCGAGGGATTTAAAGAAGTAGATGATATTTTAAAAAAACGCCCAGCTCTGCCGTCGAAAAAAATAGAAAAAAAGAATATCATTGTAAACTCTATGGAACTTGAAAATTTAAAAGTGGAAGAAATCAAACGGAACAAAAGTTCCGTCACTTTCCAAGATATTCATACAGCCGCCTCACCTAGTTTCATCAATCTCAAACAACCAGAAGCAGACACGACAGCGGAGAAACCAACTAACTATGATGACAATGCCCGAGTGTCTGTCAATCTATGCGATGTGAAAAATTTAAAGTTTGACAAATGCAAACCGAACAAAGATGTTCTTGATTTTCAACAGGACACCGCTAGAACGTCGACCTTCATCAGTGATCTCCAACAGCTGCTTGCTAACATTATGGCAAAAAAAGATAGAGACGATGAGGAGCGTCGCGTGTCTGTAGTATCATCTACTCTGCCAGTCTACAAGACTGTAAATTCGCCGCCTTTGCCGTATCAAAACATCGACGCTAATCAAATCCCGCCGCCTTTGCAAAACGTCGATACTAATCGAATCCCACCACCCCCGCCTCTACCGAAATCAACTGTGCCAAGCTACTTTTAAAGCGGCCAAAACATCGCATCTGGTACACAATATCCAAACATACATACAAACCCAACACAGCAAGTGTAAACTTCATCACAAGGCCCTGCCATTCTACAAGGTGGAATTTCTCCATGACAAAATCCATGATAAGAATCATAATTAACGGCCCAGTGAGTCGATTCGCTTTCTGGATTACGTTGACAGTCAGTACACTTGTATGTGTGCCTTAAATCCATCAGTGAGTGTACGTCATCGACGTTTCTACAGGTGCCGATGCTCCTCGAATCTCTACTGCAGGGTAACAAATCAAATGTCTGGTTGTTAGATGATAAAATTTTTTTAGCATACGAACACACGTCGACACATTGGCCACAGTCTGGTGTATAATCCCAATCGATGGTATTACCAAGGGGATAACCGACGTGTTTGCAATCTAAAAGTAATTTAGAATCCTTATTTGAGATAGATCGGAAAAAATTTGAACATGGTATGAATTTTTTATTGACATCTCTGCACTTGGCATTTTTAACATAAGAAGTTCTACCATCATCTGAGTAACCTATGTCAAATGAAGCATACTCATGTCCAAATCTCAGCGACTTGCACATTACATCGCCTCCTCCAAAGAGTTTAGTTTCTCTCGGATTTCCACAATTGCAATTCAAATCGAGCGACCTTGTATCCCTATCATCAGACATACCAATAAGCTTGTCGGCATAATGAACGTCTTCGATAATAGCTCTCAAATCGAAACATGGATCGGGTCGACATTGTCCGGCAATCAGTCCTCCCGTAAAATTGGAATTCAATAATTTACATCCACAATAATATACCGGACTGCCATCGGGCATAGTCTCATAAAAATTTTCATTAGCTCGAACATCTTGTACACTATATATTTTTCTATGATCCCTTTTGTTAACTAGTGGGGCATTTTTTATTGACGTTGTGTCTGATTGAGTCGGGCCGAAGAAATTGTACGGATATGTTGGCAACGAGCAACCAACGTAATCCTCACAAGAAATTCCATTGAAAAAATCTGGATATTTGCATTTACATTTGGTTTCGTATACACCTTTGATATCGTTAAACGAAATATACAATTCCCCTGTAAATGGATTGCACTTTTCTGAACCATCATTAACACGCGCCACTGTATTGTGAATACAATATTTTCTTCCTTGTGCCAGTTTTTGATTGTTCATATGATAAATGTTCATTTGTCCAGCCTGAATACTCGTCGGTTCATCTTCGAACGAGAACATATATTGTAAAAATTCTGGCGTTATTTCAATACAATGTTCACCATCCACCACATTACAATCGGAATCCACCTTACACATTTTACTTTTGTTGAAAATTGAATGATCATGTCGACGTTGTGTAACATCTGTTTTGTCGTCGCCTTCGCTTAGAACGTTCATACCAGCAACGAAAGAAAAATCTAGAATTGCAGACTGATCGTGATTAAGCCCGTTTTTAAGATCATCTACATTTATAAGATCGCGCTCGATATTCGCGGCTGCGTTATAATAACCAGCAGCCCCAGACAATAAACTGCCAACTAAAATTCCTTCCATGATGGAACACGAACAAAAAAGACAAGAATTATTGGCGCGTATCTATCATAGTGGCAACTTGGTTAACTCGTCTTCCTCCAATCGACAGGCGGAAATTGATTTATATCTTCGTCCAATCACAGAAATAGATATTAAAGTTGCTAATTGGACGTTCAAGGAAAGCATTTATGTCTTTAATAGAGTCTTCAAAGCACTTAGAGTCAATTTTCCAGGACTGCTCCGAACAAGGGCAACTTATGTTGGTAAAATTTTTAAACTCCGGAAATATAGCCAAGTCACTTGCAATGATTACGATGGTGGACTGTATGGCATCTCCAATGTTATAGTGTCGCAAGTAGCTACGTTATATGCATTCTGTACATGTAATGGATACCGAAATGATTGGTTTGGTCACGGTCTAAGAGGTGACAATGTAGTCATTAATTCGCAAGCACTATTACTTATATTTGGTAAGCGGATTTACGACTACTTGAATAATCGCAATAAAATTTCAAACTTGCCACTGACAATAACTTTGAGCGATAAAAAAAAGAAGCCATTGAATATTTTCAATCGGTTCAGTAATACTAGCAATCAATTAATAACCAACACAACAGCGACAATATCAACACAATGTCGACAGCCGCCATCCACAACGACAACGTTTTCGTATGGTGGGTTTAGTTTAACTTATCCGTAAAATTGTTAAGTGAGAAACGATTCTCTTAAAGCAGACTCTAATTTAGCTAAACCCTGGTCCGTTACCTTCGATTGTTCAGGAGTTTCGCGACCTACTGTTGGATAATTTTGATATATACACAAGAGAACATCGAGAAAATTTAGAAAATTCGAATGGTTGGAGAATATTTTATATTCAAATTCTGTGTGATTCCATTTTCCAAATTCTACCTGTGACTTGTATTCAAGCTCTGCAGCTGTCGCCACGAAATTAAACTGTAGAAAGGCGTTTACTAGATAGCAAATTAGAGCCTTGTTTTTATAAAAATTTATAATGCCGTAAGGATTTTCCATTGCTTCTAACTCATCGTGTGCAAGAGTCGCTGCTCTTTTGAATCTTTTCAGTTCCCTTAGTGCTGACCAGTCGTTGTATTTTTTTTCGCTTTTAAGCTTGATGACAAAATCTTTAGAATATGTCGTCTTCATAAAATTTTGTAATTTTTCAGCCGTAATTCTGTGCTGAGTTGTCAGATAATGAGCAAACTCTGTATAGATTACGATACTCTCGAATCCCCTGTACGGAACGAGTGACTTTGCAACAAAAGTAACTAGGACTTTCATTTCTGCTTCAGTGGAATATGCATCGGGGTGAGCATATCCTAATACTGAACCAAGTAGCGGCGAATCTAGAGTGTCATACAAGATTTTATTCTCCAATCCGGCTAGCTTTTCATTTTTTATTTTTTTTTTATTGTATATCAACAAACGCGGACAGGAACTCCACGATTCAAAAACAACTCCGATATGTCTATGTGATCGTGTTATTTCTGATGCAATGTGCATGAATTTTTTACGCGCAACGACACTTGTCCATTGAACGTTAGCAGATTCTAATAATGTTGCATTTCTTACTCCGTTTTTGACTAGAGCAATGTTAATGCTCATTGATGCAAATTCCTCTGAACTCCAGCTATTGATTTCGTTCATTTCTTTGTTTGAAAAAAAAATCTTTATTACACTACTGGTAAGTTTCAACGACACCAATATATGCCGTAGCAGCTCCAATGGCTTTAATAAAGAAATCAACGTCCTTTAAGAGGCTCTGTACATATTACAGCCAAAATTTTTTCGAAGAGATTTCTAGTGTCGAGCGCGACGATGATACAGAGAAAATAGATAAAATTACACTTTCGGCTTTAGGTTTTATGCGTATAGACGATTCCAATCATCGGTGCCATTCTTGCAATTTACAAATATCAAAAGTTTTAAGCACTGACAATATAATGCTAGTGCATTTAATATACAGCCCCTATTGCACTTTCATTAATAATTTCATGGAGCCTGTTAATGCTCAGATTCTTTTAAGAACAATTAAGGCAAATATACATACAAAAAAAATGTACATGCTGATGATCGCATACGCTATAGTGAATCGAGATACGCGTGTAGAGTTATTTTACAGATACAAAAGTTTTGATTTAATATCACAGAACAATCGATACTATCTCATAAGTCGCATTGACAAAATTAAACTTGCGATCGCGGGTTTCATGTATACACGCACAAAAATTATACAATGCACAAAATGTGGCTACAGTATAAGACGATTCGACAGCAGATTAGATATACACGATCCGATCATCGATCATTTAAAATTAAACGATGACTGTCGTTTGATGAACAGATTACTCGGGAGAATTACGATTTCACAATTAAAACTTCGTCTACAGCAGTATTACAATTCATCAGTTACAAAGTTTGTACGAGATCTCGGTGTTCAATTTGTAAACGCTCAATCGCGGTAATTTTTTTACAGTGACGTTTCAGGATTTTTCATGCATATTGTGTGAAAATTGTACTAGTCACGACCAAAAAAAAATTACAAATTATACGAAGAACGCGAGCAAGTGACTTTTGAAAGTAAATAAACGACGACGTAAACTACTGCCAGGCAAATGATTATCACTATTGCCATTTTGACAATTTTTACGATATCGAATGGCAATGAAAATATATCCTGCAGTGAGCTAAAGATACCACTCAATGAAAAGGATGACTCTTCAGCGTCGTTCAACGCCGAGACAGAGTCATGCAGTTCTGCAATTTTATCAACTAAAGCCTGTTGCTTAATCATAATCACTTGTATCGTTGCGTTTAAATCCCTTAAAATTCCATCTGTTGTGTTTGTAAATGAAATTAAACTATTGTTCAACGAGGCCGTTAGATTGTTAGTATTATCATGAATCTCAGACGTGTTTAATAAATTTTGTAAATACGTATTATTGAGAATCGCATGCATGACGGCATTTTGTTCTGAAACATATTGATTCAACCCATCCTCATTATCAAGCAGCGGTTTCAATTTCTTGGGGTCTCCCGTTTCACAGTACTCGTCTTCATCGTCACTTGACATACACTTTCCATAATATAATTTTTCTTTAGCCTCTAAACTAGCACTCTTGTCGAAACAGACGTTGTAAATAGTCTTTCCGTTTGTCACTCTGTACATATTATTGAATGGGACAAACATGGACAATCCTTTTTTTAATGTCCCAAGATGCATCCAACGACGATCGTTGGCTGTCGCGCAATTTTTATATTCTAAAGAAACGCTGGTTAGTGCATGAAATATATTGGGCGTTATGAAAAATACTTGGTCATCTGGCGTGCAATTATAAATCGAAAGAGCATTTGCTTCAGGTCTATATTGAAATTGACTTTGAAAAATTGAGCTCTGGCAAATATAATACATTCTTTTTTTATTCATCACATCGACGCCGAGATCGTCTACTTCTGATGTCAGATGATATGCGCGGTAACAAAAATTATTGAAAAGGAAATTATTGAAGACATAACACTGAGTTCCCAAATAATTTTGTTTGTATTCTGATAACTTTTGAGGCGGAGATCCCCGAACAGGAGAGAAACATGCAATCGATTCGTATGTCTTTTTTCGTTTCATACAAATGTCTTTGCGTTCGCCCTGAAACATTGGCATATTCATTAGCGTTGTAAAAATTTTACCTTCGTTACTTTTGTCGCCACTATTGTCGTTTGTTTTTTTATATACAAGTGGAATGAACCCGACAATTGAGCAGATCACATTGAAATTTTCACCCTGTACGAACGAGGTGTGTGTAGGTATAAAGAATGCCAGGGACGATTTCTGATTTGCCATAGGCACACTTAATTGACCGTCGTTGAGTTTTTCAATAATACCACTAGAGTTGAAATTATTAGAGACCACTTGCGATTTTCCGCCGTCGTTTAATATCATTTCACTGATAAATAACAGCATCCTCCTGTTTTCTGTCTCTACCATGGTCCTGGTTCTACTTAAGATACTGTTATATTTGATGTACATAGTAGAACAATAATCATCGCGAGCTGCGTGTGCTTCTGTCGCTTTAACTATCCAATCATATAGTAACGACAGTTTGTCAATTATATGTGTTAGGTTTTCGATTATAGCGTTTGTATCAATTAAAGAACTTGTCAGAAATTCAATCTGTTTCGTTGTCGCTTCGTTAAATTTAAACAGCTGTTCATTAAGCTTACTCTGTTCGAATAGCCTGTCTGATAATAATTGAAAAGTTTCGTCTGTTAAAGCTGCAACTTCTTGCATTTTTTTTTCTGCAGAACAACTACCATACAAAAGGTCGAGAATATCTCCAAATAATGGCAATTTGCAAACTACACCACCACGGCGGTGTCTAATTTTTTTGCTCTGCTTCATCGGACTCTTGATGATATAATAGAATGGAGTTTCGTTGTCGACGGTTTTCTGTTTTGTTTTAAAAACAGATGCGCCACGACTGACAGTTGATTTATTTGTGATTCTGAATATTGACATGATGAAGTACGACTTGTTAATGGTACTACAAAATGAATGTAAATAAAATTTCAAACATTGGTTTGTATTGATACCTGCATGTTCCAACAAACTCGTACAAAACAAATTTAACCAGTCAACTAGATTCGATGCCTTCACCCCGTCGGATATATCCATCAGATTGTTAAGAGTGCATGCATGATTTTTTTCACCGTCCATGTTAGAATATTTTGCGAAAAAATCGAAAAAAATATCTCGAATCAACCCACCCATCTGATGTATAAATTCTCTCAGGTTTTTGTTTTCTTTGGAACTGCTCCCGGTTATTGTCATTGTTTCTAAACTTTCTCGAGTTTCTCCTGTAAGGAGTGACATAACGTCAAATAAATTTGACTTTGTCAAATCTTGCATCATTTTATTGCAAGGTAAGAAATCTGAATCAATTTGTTCGGCATACCCCGTCAATCGCTCAATGTAATGGTCAAATTTTTTTCCGAATTGAAATTTAAATCCCACTTCTAACTCAGTGTCGTATTTAAGTAAGCTAATATAATTGGCATCATAAACCAGTCCCGCCTCGTGATCAAATGACATCCTTTTTTGCTGAAAACAAAAAACTAGGATAGACGGCATAACTAAATATGTTAACAGCAATAGGGGAATATAGCTCATTCTTACGGCCGTTGTTAAATGTACACAAAATTACTTTGTGGTGTACGACAATATAGTTTTTCCAAGTTCTTTTTATACAGACCCTAGATAAATTAAAAATGGCCAATTGAAGCGAGTCGCTCGAAATATCTACTTAAGCATCAATTTTTTTCCGCATCGAATTGACAAAAAAAAATTAAGCTAAGCTAGAATTTACTCTAGTAAATTTTTTTTATTGCACGCTTGAGTTCATTCAAAGCGGCGTTCGAGTCGTCCGAACGCTCGCGTATATCGTAACATCCAGTCTCAAATAATTGCGGCAGGACCTCTCCCAGGATCCACTGACGGATTATTTTAGCTTCAGGCATCGCAGAATTCCATGCCAACTCCATTAGACCGGTCTGATCGATCATCAGAGTGTGCGGATGAAGAGAATCGCCTGTACAACCAGAGGGGGGCGATTCGCCCCCCTCTGGTTGTACAGACAATATGTCGATTTGTTCAAGTCTTTTGATGTTATCTTCCGACACATGATCATTAATAGCATTCTTAGGCCATTTATAAGCAAAATTACGAGCAGTCGGTTTGCCAAAAAACCATAGTTTACGGGTTTTCAAATCGAAAACACTCGCCAAGCGAAATGGTTCTGCGCGACCGGTTATTTTATAGTCGAACGTAGTAACGACGGACTTTGATAGAAAGTCCGTTATAGCCTCTTCTGTTTCTTCGCTACTATCGTTTAATTCTTGTCGAGGATCTCTGATGTTTCTTTTTTTGTGAAAAAATTGTACAATCGAAAAAAAAAATACTTATGACGACAGTATCTCACTAAGGGATTTCGTATGACTTATGATATTATGCAGTAACAACAGTTTACCGATACTATTTTTTGCCATAGTCAGATTTAACAATAGACCAAGTACTCTTGGCATCTGTGCATTTAATGTGTATTTTATCTCGCTATTAATATCACATAATGAAAGTAAATAACCGATCACCGTTTGTCCAAGCTCGCTCGAAGACAGGCGGTTTAAAGTAATATAAGCTCTATTTTTTAACACCCTTGACATTATACCGTACAGCTCATCGAATTTTATATTCCCACTCGAGAATAACATTTGTTTACGAAATTCGCATCTGCACCACACATTTCCCAAATAAATATACATATTAACTTTACCGACTGGTAATTTCTTTATAAAATCTAACACCAAGCTTTGTCGGTGTATACGCTGAGTATATTCTACGTTTGTCAATATGAAAAATTTCGTATCTTGGTCTTGTACTCGGCTATGGTTTTTATTTGGCCACATGATATTTAAAAAAAAATTCACGAACCCTTTGTGTGCAGCTGTCATTTTAAAAAGTTTTGACAGTGAGCACTCTCTTTCTTCGTCATTTCCATGATCTTCATCTAAATTATTCACAACGCCTGTAATACATTCTATAAAGGGTCCTCGGTTACATCCCAAACGTCGACAAAGTTCATAATAGATTTTATAACCATCAGCAGTGGTACTTTGTAAAGATCTTTCGTAGTTTTCTATCTCCAAACCTTGTTTACTAGTTAATGAACAATATGCTCCGCTTAACAATTGATCGCGGTGTATATTAATCAATTGAGTAGTGTAATTTATAATTGCCATTACGTGTATAAAGTATCTACGTACGTAATTATCGGAAAATAATGTAAATCCCTCGCGTACATAATTATCATTCCCTTCATAGCTGGCAAGATCTAATTTCATAAATTCCATGAGCCCGTATAAAATTTTACCAACGATCAAAAAAATATCAATACGTACAAAATAATTATTTAGTGTCCGAAATTTTTCAACACAATCATTACCAAGCAGCCAACTAAATTCTTCTGTGATAGCATCGATGGCTCTACCTAATTTGTTTTGAATTGATGCATTATTCGAATCAAAATCGAAAATGTGTCTCAGTTTTTTTTTCCATATATTATTGAAATTGTATCTGTACGGTTGGATTATGTGCGTGTTAGATTTGTATTCCACTAGCGAAATTATCGATAACGATTCTGTATCGTCTTCTAGTTTTCTCTTTTTATTATTACATTTATTTTTGGAAGACTGTTGAAGTTGCTCTTTCGTCTGATATTTCAGCGGCGAGGTTGGCGAAGATCGATAATCTGTATTTGTAAAAGGAGACATTTGTGGAAGTTGCTGTCGAAACTGCAGCGATTCTTCATCTTGGTATTCTGGATTGTATTGATTATTTTCAATAGTATCTGATGATTGTGATGGTATAGAGCGTGAGTGCGAACGAGACGCAGCGACCGCAGTTAATTTTATTACTATTATTATTCTTATTACTATTATTATTATTATTATCATTATTATCACTATTTTCGTTTATTATCATTATTAGTACTATTACTATTATCATCATTATCACTATTATGTATTTAATATACTAAAGATGTTTCTTTTTGTTTTTGATCCATTTACATCTCTTGTATATTTTGTTTAAAAAATAATTATCATTTATTTTTGTTTATTTAATATCACGAATTAATTTTGAAAAAGTCTATTTAGTTTTAAGGAAAAATATATTTAACCACGATTAAATTTCAAAATACGCGCAAGTTTTTGAGTTCACCATCACGGCGAGAGGCGGCGAAGAATTTCGCCGTTCGTCCGCTTACAGTAAAAACCGACGAGCTAATATAAGCAAAAATACGTGGCGATAATTTTTGTTCTTTTAAAGAACAAAAATTCATTTTACCTGAAAGAAAGATTTAGTTAAAATCTTCAAACGGATTCAAAATATCTGAATAATTATTTGATTAATTATTTTCATTGCGAAATTAAATTTTCTTACTAAGTCCCAGAAATAAAATTAGTATGGGAATTTATTTTGGTAAAAATTATTATTTGACAAATGTTATTTTTTCTAAGTCCCGAATGACTTTTGTATGGGAATGATTTTTGTACGAAATTTTTTGTAATCGAACAAAATTAATGTGCGAATCTAATATCTGATGGTTGAAAAATCTGAAGTTCGCCGACGAGCGATAGGTGGCGATAAATTTTCAAAATCTTTCATTCATAGAGAAAGATCTAGGAATTAATAAAAGCGATTTTGATTGACGGAAAAGTCAACCAAGTTTCCCAGTGGTTCTTATCTTCTGGTAGAAGACCCTTCACCAAGAAGTACCCAAGGAACTCATACCTTGTCTCCGACCAGGAACCAGGTAAGTGTTGACTTGTCCATTGGGGGAATTTGGCCACCGGAAAGGGTTGCTTTCCAAGCACCCAGACTGGACTAGGGGGAAGTAGGGCCGGAAAGGGTTGCTTTCCAAGCACCCAGACTGGACTAGGGGGAAGTAGGGCCGGAAAGGGTTGCTTTCCAAGCACCCAGACTGGACTAGGGGGAAGTAGGGCCGGAAAGGGTTGCTTTCCAAGCACCCAGACTGGACTAGGGGGAAGTAGGGCCGGAAAGGGTTGCTTTCCAAGCACCCAGACTGGACTAGGGGCAAGTAGGACCGGAAAGGGTTGCTTTTCAAGCACCCAGACGGGATTAAGGGCAGATAGGGTCGTGCGCAACCGTCGGTAAAATAGGAATACTACTATGTAAAGGTAGTAGACAGAGTTTGGCCACCAGATGGCACTGAAAAACCGGAAAAACAAATGGCGTGTGCAGGTTATGTACGATATTGTAGAGTTTGACATTAAACTGTAAATTTTATAAATTTAAATCCCGATACTTGTTGTTTATTGTCTTAAATAAATGGAGTATTAATTAAAATCAGGTTCTAATTTCATTTATAAATAAAATAAGTTATCCCTAAAAAGATCCTGGACTCCGGCGAGATTTCATTCGAGCTAGGGGATATAAATATTTGGGAAGTCCTGACCAAATCACCAACGGTTAAAATTTTCTCCTTTGGAGAAACCGGAAAAATACCCGTTACATGATGATAAGGGGGTATCATCAATTTGTCCCCGATGTGACGATTTTTCGCTTGCCGTGGCATCAGCTAATCCCGTAGTGACAACAGAATCAGCGGCATCGTTATCGTCCGCTCTGTCATCGAAGTTATTATCGTCTGGCGGCAAAATATCAAACCTGCCACTTACACCATCAGTGAAAATACTTTCTGATATTGATGGTTCAATAATATCTTGCTTTTCATCGTTTAACAACGGCGACAGCAAGTTTAAATCATATTGCCCGTTGTTGTTCGATTGTATTTCTTTTTTTTTAGAATCTACACAAAGTTCGGGCGTACTGTTAATATCAGATATTCCACTGTCGTGATCGTCTGTTATTCCCTTTGATGTCGATGATGTTGATTTGAAATGAAAGGAATCATATTCCATAAGCCATCGCTGTACATTATCATACTGCACTGTTCTGTCATTGTCGTCATTCATTTTTTTAAATTTGTTCAACGATGTAGTGATATAAAATTGATATTTTTTCTAAAGGTTCGCCTAAACAATTAATTAAGAATTAAGAGAATTGATAATTGTGCTAACTCCGTTGATAGTCATGCCGGCGATTAGTATAACAATTTTTGTAGTATCCTTTATATATTGTAACGATTTAATCAAATCGGTATACGTTGTAGATTTTTTTACAATCATCTTCGGTTGTATTAAATAAAGACTATACTCATTAATGTCATTTATTTTAATCCCATGCATTCTTATAAAGTCTACATTATTTAAATTTTCAATAGTCAAAGCTTTCATGCTTTCATTTTCGATGTTTATAGATGTAACGTCGATGCGAAAAACATCGTCAATTTTAAATGACATGGTTGGGTTTTTATTGTTATTAATCGTCAATAATTACAGTTGGAATAAATCTTTCTACACTAGTTGTATTAATGTCTTCGTCCGATACCTCTATAAAATCATTAAAAGGGGTTGATTCAATTGTTACGGTGTTATAAAAATTCAATCTGTCGCGAAATTTATACAAGTCGTTATACGATAGTCCGTATTCTCCGACTTTAAAAGTGACAAAAAAATCAGAAGCTTCATTTGAGTTTGAAATAAATTCAGTAGTGAACATGGAAAACCCAAGATTACGATACACAAAAAAGTTCACGATCATTTTATCAAAAAAAAAAGAAAAAAAGAACACTAAACGATTTGCTTATTAACGGTTAATAATTCTTTATACTTGTCAATCTTTGGAATTTTATTGCGTATCTCTTTCTTGGAACTGTAATTCGTATATCCAATAATCCAACCTCTACGAGTTGTCGTGGAAGAACTATTGGATCTATTTGTTTTCTTTGGCGGTGTACGTGTTCTACTATTTGATGGTCTTCTTACAGATCGACTTCTCGAGCGTGTTACTCGACGAGCGGCGATGTCGTCTGTTACAACTGGAGAACTATGATTATTCCTGCTCCTGCTTCTAGATTGATGCGTCGCAGTTTTATTTATTCTACGAACTCTCGATCGAGATTTTCTTATTGTAGTTTTAGACTTAGATGAAATATTACTTCCTGTGCTTAGTGATCGTTTTCGAGGGATAGGAGATTTATTATTAAGAGATCTAGATCTACTGCGACTGTCTGCGCTTCGTGAGCGTTGGCGAACTGTAGGAGATTTATTGCGTCGAGATCTAGATCTGCTTCGAGTTGTTGATGAAGACGGGATAGACGATATTGCTGTCGTCATTTTAGCTTTTTTTTTTGGTGGCATTGTATTTAGACTATCGCCAACACGTATGTGCGTAAGATATAAATATTGTAAATTACAAATCAGAGAAGTAACGCAAAAGAATTTAGATTTAAACAAAATACTGTATGCGCGCGTATTTATCTACGCTCTAGAGTAATTGACAAAGGAGCGGGACCCATCTTCATCTATGGCGTTGTAATTACTGCCTCCAGAAACATACTGATAAGTTTTGTCAGCTACTTGAAAACATGAAGTTACTGTTGATGCATATAACAAACCTCTCTGGAGCTTATCATGCTTTAAGTATTGGTCAAAGTCAGCTTTGTCAATTGTATATTTGTTTCCCATTTCTGTTTTTGGAATTTTATTTGGATCTGCATAGGAAACGCTCATATATAAAGAAGCGCCGGCTGTTGCTATAACGCATGCTGTGGCGACGTATTCCATCGTTAATTTTAAAAGTATTCAGTCTATTAAAAGATAAAGGAATATTGTAGGTTTTTAGTAATAAAAAAATTGAATGACAAAAAAAAATTTATTTTATCCCCAATTACAGTTAAATCAAATATAAATGCTTAAAAAACTAAGAGATACAATTCCAAGCGTGGAATTGTATAATTGTGTTAAAAAGATAAAGATACATAATTAGCAGTGCAAAGTATATAAATTCTTAAAACTAGAGTTTTTCTCGCTACATTTTTATTACTACTTATTACATATAACAAGGTGGGTGATTGGGTATTACAAAAATATTATATGTCATCTCACTTATAGACTCTTCCATTTTGTCTGATATTGGAACTAGAGAAATCTTTAATTTTTCAAATGTAGTAATAACATCAATATGATTTACAAAACTCATAAATGTAGCCAAAGGCACGGCTCTAATCGGTACATGAATATAATTAAAATTAGCCTTTACACACTCACTGTTATTTATTATATCAAGTAATATCCTTCCCATAACCATCATAATATTTAATTCATATTTGTCTAAATCCCATACATTATTTTTTTTTTGCATTGTTCAGATAGAACTGAACTCCCGGATTATTCAAATCTATTTGCAAAGCAAACGATCTGTATTTCACAATGTAAGCCACACTACCTTTAAATGATTTATCAATAAGAAAACCAAGCGCATTTTTCACTTTAAAGTTCGCATTTTTATGATGTATCATTTCACAAACACCTGTATAATCTCCACTCACCGGGACAAATTGATAACTCTTGTAAGACGTATACAAATCATGCTCAAATCCGTTATTCACTAAATGGGAAAATTCACCACGCGACGAAAAGTTGTTATCTTCTAAATCGTCTGATGTGGGAGCGCCGGATGTATCAGTAGAATCCAAATCGCTGTTGTCCACTAAAATAATGAGTATGCTAGTTCTTCGTAGCATTATTTTTAAAACTTCCTCGGAATTTTTTTTCGTATCGTATGCAAATCCTTGGGCAAAATCATTATTGATGGTGTAACAGTTTTACCTGCTCAGGTTAGCCCCTAATCAATTTTTAAATAAATAAACAACAAAACTAAACAACAATATAATTATTAGGGCGCCACCAGGATTTTTAATCACGGTTCCTGGAACCGGTCCAGAGCTGAGAAAACTTAATCTTAGGGTAGAGAGAGTGGAGGAAGGTGCTGTTGAATAATAAAAATTTAATTAACAATCTGATCAGTTTATTAACAATAAGGAATAAAACTTAACAAGAATTGACTTACAACTAGTTAACAAAATTCATTCACGCACACACTAACTACACTTAACAATATCTAAATCTCGACGAGCCCCTTTCGGCGTCTACCCGTCGATTTCTAACTTATTCTTGACGAGCCCCTTTCGGCGTCTACCCGTCAATTTCTAACACGTGCCCCTTTCGGCGTCTACACGTGACGGGCCCCTCTCGGCGTCTACCCGATTTCTAAATCTACAATCACCCGCACAGAGACGAATCATATACCGGGCTCGTTGACTCGGCTCACAGGAGTAACAGCCCAGCGACGAAACATAGACCTAGATACTCCTGCAGCTTATACACACTTTACTACAGAACAACAGCCCAGCGACGAAACATAGACCTAGATGCTCTGCAGCACACTCTCATAACCCGCTCCAGCTACAGCAGTAACAACCCAGCGACGAAACATAGGTCTAGATACTCTGCAACTCACACATAACCCACCCTTGTCTCACACTCACACTACTAACTTGACTTTACTTTATTTTTATTTTATAAATTCTTCTTTAATAAAGTTGACTATAACTAATTCCAACTAAATATTTTAATTCAATTATTCAATCATTAGTAAATTAATAAAACGACTATTTTCAACTTACAATCAATTTTCAACTAACTATTACAATATAAAATTCTCAATCACGTTCAAAATTATTAACACAAGTTTAATTAAATAATTCTTACTAAACTTTACTGTGACAAATTTTAACTCACTTAACTGATTCCCTGGACTTAATCCAAACCGATAATTATCAACTTCAGTAATTTTAATTTAACTCCTTCACGGACTTAATCCCAAAATTTTCTAAATTTTCTAAAATTATCACGAGATAAAATAATTTTACAATGTAAAATTTCCAACCAAAATTCCTAATATAATTTTCTTAATAATTTTCTGCTCTCAACTAATAATTTTCCTTATATAATTATTCTTGCTAATTAAATTCTTAACGTAAATATTCTTGATAATTAACTCTTAATAAATATTCTTAATAATTTTCCTAATAAAAAATATTCTTAATAATTATCTCTTAATAATTTTCTTAATAAAAAATACTGTCAACAATCTACTTCCAGTCTTATCACTTCTAAATTTGACACACTCTAAGTTATTCAATTTTGATTGCTAGAATAATCGCTATCTGTTTTACTTGACCTTGGGTATTGGAATTTACTACGACACAAAATTGACGCTTGACTAAAATTCCACGAATAAAATTTGTCGATCTTTTTCAAGGACAAAAATCAATCAATTTTACTAAATTAATTATTATAAAAATTACAACAATAAAATTAACGAAATTTCGGATGTTAAATAATTAATTGATAACTTCTCTCAGTTATTAAATTTTCCCGCAAGGTCGATTAAGTGATCCTCGGGTATAAACCCCCATGAAAATCACTAATCCAAAACTAGCAATTATTCCACAATTAATTTATTAAATTAATAAAAATTATATTTAAGAGAGTAGAAGAGGAATGATAGACCGAGTACAGACCGCGGTCTATCTCCCACGGAATGAAATAAAAATACCTGAGTAATAACTCACTCCTGTTCACGTGGTGAATCCTCAGGTAGCCGTCCTTTTGTTTTATTTTCACTCCGGGGATCCTTCCTTATTCCAAAATTCAGTTACCTGTAACAGTCAAAATATTAGCAAGAGTCGTCTCCAAGATTGTAAAGACAATCTTGAAAAGCAATTATCGCAGCGTTCCAAAATACACGTGCGAATATTTTAATTACCTGTTTATTTTGCAGAGTAGTGACCGGTGTGGTTAACTATCAAACCTCTTCTCATTTAGTCACACACCGGCTTCCGAGCACTTACCCATTTTACCCCCCCTCTTAATTACTATACGGAAGGCCCCGAAGATCGAGGCGCGCCAGTGCTGAGTCGACTAATTATCGATCTCTGGCGACTTATCGATTTAGGGTAATTTACCCTGTTACAATGGTGTTTATTATGAACAAGGAAAAATTATCATGTTTCAATGAAAATCCACTGTTACTATCGGCACTTTTGTTTTCTTCAATGTCAGTTTGATGTTCTTTAATTTTTTGTGTGAAATGCGTTGTCTAAGTTGAGTTGAAATATTTTTAACAAAAGAAATATTCATTTTTATTAATGTCCACAATCACCCACACGCGTGCTTCCAGTACCACGGCTCGCGTAAGAATGATGTCGATGTACTAGAGCACTGTCATTTATATATGATCATCACTACTTTTTGTTGTTGTAATGACACAAATGGAAAAACATGCAACACTCCGCTTGACAAATGGCAGAACCATTAACACCGTTGCTGTGTTTCGGAATTCCACGTGGAACCAGTAGCTTATCATTCACGTGGTTTACAAATTTCCCGAAGCCACAAGTTTCCTTTTTTTGTAGTAAAATGGGACAAATCTTTCCAAGTCCCCTAATTGTTACTTCAAAATTATAATTGCAAGTCTTACATCCAAACTTAGTAGTTGAAGAATGAGTTGAACGTATTTGCGAATGATGCAGCGCCTCGTTATGGACATTGCCACTAATTCGATTCTCCGGTATGCCACTGGCGTTACACTTATGATAGAATGTAAAAGAACAAAAGCAAGCCACGATAACGCCCGGTTGAAATGTATAATCGAACGATTGCGATTGATACTCAGCCAATTGTTTTGGCATGAAGAAGATTTTATCCTCCGACAAACAAGTATGCGTATATTCCTTAGCACAAACTGCACACCGTTTCGATCTTCGCAAAGATTCCGGAATTGTAACTCGGATATTATTTATTTCTTGTAAAATAAAGTTTCCAAATTGTCCAAAAGTTTTCATAAGCGAAAACTGTTGTTCTTTTGGCATATCAACACTTTCTAGATTTTTTATAATTTTTGCAAGTTCTGGCTGAGCACATATAGCTGGCGGCGATACTGTATGCGCTGGTAAAATAAATCCTTGATTATTATCAGAGGAAGTTTGTGGCTGTTGTTGTCGTTTCTCTTTGTTGTCTCCACCAGAAACTCCTACAGCTTTCGCTGTAGGATTTGACTCGGATTTTTTTCCTCTGGTAGTGTTTAACATGGTCGGCGGCGGCGGTGTTACTTGCTTTTTCTGTGGCCTCGGTTCCACTTGTCCCGTTTTTGGCTCTTTAATCGTTAGCGTTTCTTCTCCCTCGTTCGTTATTGACGATTCTAACACGGGGGTAGATATTTTATTTACTCCACCGTGTTCACTCTGGACAAATTTTTCATTTTCATCAGTACGCTTCCGTTTGTTTTTGTTCGGAGCTATTGCGGGTTGATTCCGCGCTTGCTGTTCTGTCGCTGTAGTTTTATTTTTAAAACTAGACTTGGACAAATCGATCTTTACTGGCATCTTTTGTTGTTTTTTCTCTCGCTGTTGCAATTGTTCTTTAGATTTTGTGATGGCAACAGCGATGGCTTGTTCGTCCACACACTGTTCGTCGATTTTTTCATCGGTGTATTTTTTTTTCTGCTGTCGCTGTTTAGTGTTAACAACGGTGTTACTTTTCTTTTTATTGATCGTTTCTTTCGTCTTCGATGGTGCTGCTGCTGTCTTAGCAGGTTTCGGCATCGGCGGTGGCGATGGTGGCTGTTGATGGTCGACATATTCCTCTTCGCCAATTTCACTAGTGTTAGCATGGAGGTTCAAGACGTCACCTTCACAATCAGACGCTTCTTCATTCACTTCAACGTCAGATTGTTCGCCGTTGGAACTTTCTTCATTAATAGCAGAAGCGACAGCGTTGGTATTGTCATCATCATCACTATCATCATCTTCTTGTTGTTGTTCGTTAGAAATTTCTTGATCACTGTCTTCAAAAACACTGTCATTAGCAACACTTTCATTGTCTTCATCTATTTGTTCAGATGCCATTTGCTTTTGTGTTGATTGTTGAGAATGAGGATTCAATACTCCTTGCATTTTTTCAAAAAAATCTTTTGAAGCTTGAGACATATTGATTGTCAGGCGACGTTAGTTTTATAAAAAAAAAGAAAACAGTGAGACGAGTCTATGTTGTGTACTGCTCGCGTTGGCGACCGACAGATAACTGAGCCTATAGACGCCGCGCGCCCGAACTTAAATGCCATCACCCTCCTTATCTACTAGAGTGGGTGGTGCTATTAGAATCGCCTCGGCGATGGGTAAAAAGCTCTTCTACTATTGTTCTCGTTAGTCGAGCTACTGTAATTATACTGGCTGTGATCAGTAAATTCTCGTTTAGCGGTATAATCTCTGTTACTCGACGATGGTGGTGGTTTTCTTATTTTGTTGTATCCACCTCTAGTATTTCCACCACAGCCACGAGGAATATTGCGACGAGTGTTTCGATTTACATTTCTACACGTATGAACACAATTGCATCTGGTGTTCCTTATTGATCTAATATTCTGGCGGTGGTTATTTTCGAACTTGTAATTATTCACAGAACGCGGTGGATGTTCACACCTTCCACTACCCGAGCACCTTACAACACGCTTGGTTTTTGTTATTTTTATATTATTGGAATGAGAGGAGGACGAGGATGCTATGTCGCCTCTACGGTAGTGGTTTTGGTAACGACGATGTATATATTTGCGATTTTCCTCTATTGAAGTATATGTCTTACAGCAATGCCTCACTTTCAAATAACCACTGTCACATTCTAGAGTGAGTTGGCTTCCTTCCCGATTCGCATTATGGACTTTGCTTTGATTAGAATGCGAAGCTACGTTACACGAATGAGTACTAACAAACACACATCTGCGACACTTGTTAGTCACAACAGTTTTCATGACTTTTATTTGCGACAATGTTTCTGGAATAAACCCACCAATGTCTATACCGCGGCAGTTTGCTAGTAACTGAACGAATTCCTGGCGTTGTGGGTTGTTATGTTCGTTGTCAGAGATACAATTGTGTAAGAATATTGTCTTACAAAAATCACAAGCATTGTATTCCAATAGATCACGCTTCTTTAAGTCGTGCAAAATTGTCTGGCTCGATTGAAGAGAACCGTTCTCGATGGTTAATAGAGTTTCACCGAAGCACCTGTGTCCACACTTTAAACCACAGTTGTCACATGTCATAACTCGCCATATGAGAATACGCTTGCTTTCTTGTACTTTGACAATGATACCGTCGTCATCGCTAGAAGACATTGTGTTTATGCGTATTATTTTATTAAAGAGGCTTTAATAAAGAAAGTCATTAATTATTTCCTTGTTCAGGTAGAAAGATGCGCGTCCGACCGCGTCGCTCAATCAACTGCGAAGCTCGCATTGACGAAAAAAAAATATACATCATTATTGCTAGATGTAGTTAGCGTAAGCGCGGGTGGGTGGTGTACTGCTGCGACTGTAAAGCGTTGCGCGCTCTTACTTTGTCTACGTCCGGTTCTCGTGCGAAGTGCTTGTGTTTTGTGCGCGTATCTGCAATTTCTTTTAAATTGATTGTAAGTAATTGTAATTTTCATTAATCTAAACTCGCCAAATAAATAAGGCATGACTTTTTATTTTTTCCAGAACTACACCCCGATGGTGTTTCTTCAGGATGTTTTCGCTTCATAACTTTAGATTTTGCTTTTTCACATTCTTTATTTTTTTTACTATCAAAATAATTCATCAATCTACTTGTAAATATAGAAGCCGTAGATTTCAAACCAAGCCAAATTTTAAATATATTACTAGAATCAAAATTCAAATCATTACAAACAGTCATCTCGGAAATGTTAATAACAGCAACTGGAGTGTTCATATTTAATACATCATTAGTAACAGTAGTTATATTATTAATATCGACAACTCCTTCGTAAATTTTTGTCGACGGATTGTTTTTGAATAATTTTAAATTGAAAGCACTTTCAATTTTTGTCGGAAAATTTTCTAAATTATTAATACTGATATATTTCTCGAGAGAATTGGAAATTTCAAGCCATTTAACAATTCGACACAACTCAACGACGCTAATATTTATTTCAATCAAAGAAATAGAATCCCCTTTACATTCTTTATTGAATATCATTTCGAATACATCTGATGGTTTCATTTGCTGTCGGTTAGTTTTTAGAATTTCCCGTTCCTTGTGCTTCAATTTCCGAACATACACATACTTGTCAATATCACATAACATACTTACTTTGTCATTTTTGAATGTGCCAGTTTTTTTAAATTGTTCATATAACGATTCACAAAATTCTCGCGAAACACAAAAGTTGACATCCGCATTTTTGAACTGTCGTTCATTTTTTAACAATTTTCCATAAATGTGTTTGTAAATGAAATAATAATCTCTTTTTATTATTTCCTTCATATTATGGCGTGTAACGGCACTGAACAGTTTTTGCGAATGCTATAAAAATAGTCTTTATAATGAAAAATTCACCGAGCAACAGTCGGTGTATGATCGAACGAAAGAAGCCCAATCTATATTTGTATTTCCTCGAACGCAATAAATATAAAGGCGGAAAAAAATTTAAACGCACAGAATTGAGTGCCGCGTATGCCGATTTTTTGAATAGTAAACCAAAGGAGGACTTGCTCATAGAAGCATGTAATTTTTATTCTAGTATCAATAAAAGTTGTAATTTTGACCTTACTCTTGTTAAAGAATCTGAAGCGTGTCAAACAAACAAAAAATTCGCCAGAGTCGATCAATTAAAAATCCGCGAATGTCTATTGAATATATATAATGATGTTATGGGGAAATATAAAAAGAAGGATGAGTTTGAGTTAGCGCCTATACAGAAATCGCAAATATTTGTTGCCAGGGTTTTACTCAGTCTCGAAGCTTATTGTACAATAGATTATCTAAATAAATTTTTAAAGAACTATCGCAGTCGCATATCATATTTAATAAAACCACAGCATTATCCACTGGAAGACGAAATAGAAAACAACAAAATGTTGAAGGAGACCGATTTTATGAAATTTTTACCAAATGATAGTATTTTTAAGGTTTGGGAAAATATAAACGCGGACGATGACGACTGTCCTCTTTTTATAGTATGTCATGATATTTACGAGTGCCACGTTTTGGGGAATGGTTTACCAGTGATAAGTCTTTTGGAGAAGATATGGTACATGGATACCTCTATTTTAACAGGGGAATTAGAAAATTCAAACGCCGGCGAGGCGATCGCGACGATTCTATATTTAATTTCGGCTATATATAAAATAAAATTATACGTCGAGGAGAATATTGACAATGAGGAGGATTATAACGGCAGAATGTTTCGCTCGTTTGGATTTAGATATTTATAATAATCGATGTTCTGACCGGTTAAATTAATATATTCTTTTTTTTTGTTGTTCACAGACCATCACCAAACGAACAAAATGCAATTCCCCGTCGACGATTTGTCAATTTTCATATCTGAAAATCATACCAGAAGGCTTTCTGATGGCTCTGTACGTTATATATTGGATGATATCGTCAAACTAAAGGATAAACGAAACCAAACAGATTCGTTCCGAGAGTATTACAAAAAAGAGATAGAGTGGCTAAGTAAAAAGTATCCATTAACAAAGCTCGAGTTCATCGAAGATCACTGGAGAGCGCTCTATTCTGACAAAGAAGAGAGCCAGACGTTTTATCGTATTGTTGGTATACATGCGTATAAAAAAATTGCAGACAATTTTATTAAATGTTTATTAGACAACAGCGGCAAGCCAGATCCGGGTTCAATTGTACCCTGGCGATCGAGTGAATATACAGCGACGAAAGACTATTTAGTGCGCTCGAGTTATGTCTTCTGTTATATACTACCAACTAGCGAATCCACGCTACAAGATTATTCACATTGTCAAAGACAGAAGTACCTCGAGAGTTTATTCGAAAGGAGCGAAGAGTGGATGTTTGCCAGGCTAGAGTTCAATAAAAATTATTACAATAAACTTTACCCACAAGCAAAGTTTAAATCGTCTGAGAGCTTAAAGAGGAATTATAATAACATTCCACGAACGTTTATAGATTACAATGTATCGAAAAAGAGGCGATTGGAAGTGAAATCAAATATTTTTGATTACCAACAAAAGAACACAGTGTTCGAAGACGACAGCAATTTTTATGAATTTTACGATGTTGGGTCTAGTGATAGTGGCTACGACATTGGAGATGATATTATGGATGAGTTCGAAGACAGTGATGATTATGTAGTAAGCGTCGATGACAGTGAAGAATTGGAAGACGGTGATGACAGCAGCAGATGTTACAAAAAGGGAAGGCGGAATTGCGAGATTGGTTCAAGAAAAATTCTTACAGCAAAAAAAAAAAATATTAAATCTGTAACTTCATCAATGAAACCGCGATCTAAGTTATTGCAGATTACACAGGCAAACAGAACTACAAATATTGCAAATGTTCCGACGAAATTGTCCGTGTATAATAAGCGACATTATTATAATTCTGAAGTTAATCATAATTAGATTCGTTCCGAGAGTATTACAAAAAAGAGATAGAGTGGCTAAGTAAAAAGTATCCATTAACAAAGCTCGAGTTCATCGAAGATCACTGGAGAGCGCTCTATTCTGACAAAGAAGAGAGCCAGACGTTTTATCGTATTGTTGGTATACATGCGTATAAAAAAATTGCAGACAATTTTATTAAATGTTTATTAGACAACAGCGGCAAGCCAGATCCGGGTTCAATTGTACCCTGGCGATCGAGTGAATATACAGCGACGAAAGACTATTTAGTGCGCTCGAGTTATGTCTTCTGTTATATACTACCAACTAGCGAATCCACGCTACAAGATTATTCACATTGTCAAAGACAGAAGTACCTCGAGAGTTTATTCGAAAGGAGCGAAGAGTGGATGTTTGCCAGGCTAGAGTTCAATAAAAATTATTACAATAAACTTTACCCACAAGCAAAGTTTAAATCGTCTGAGAGCTTAAAGAGGAATTATAATAACATTCCACGAACGTTTATAGATTACAATGTATCGAAAAAGAGGCGATTGGAAGTGAAATCAAATATTTTTGATTACCAACAAAAGAACACAGTGTTCGAAGACGACAGCAATTTTTATGAATTTTACGATGTTGGGTCTAGTGATAGTGGCTACGACATTGGAGATGATATTATGGATGAGTTCGAAGACAGTGATGATTATGTAGTAAGCGTCGATGACAGTGAAGAATTGGAAGACGGTGATGACAGCAGCAGATGTTACAAAAAGGGAAGGCGGAATTGCGAGATTGGTTCAAGAAAAATTCTTACAGCAAAAAAAAAAAATATTAAATCTGTAACTTCATCAATGAAACCGCGATCTAAGTTATTGCAGATTACACAGGCAAACAGAACTACAAATATTGCAAATGTTCCGACGAAATTGTCCGTGTATAATAAGCGACATTATTATAATTCTGAAGTTAATCATAATTCTGACATTATCCAGGATCCCAATGACATATTAAACATTGACACTCCCGATTGTCGTGCGGAGCACAATATACCAGCTTATAAGATTTCAAATTTTTGTAAAAACTATCAAGGGGTTCTCGAAACATTTGGCTTCACGTTGATGTTCCAACACGGGGAAATTATATTTTTTGCGTTCAATGAAGCTAAACGTCACTTCGTCTTGCAATTTAGCGATGGAAAAATATTTACAAATTATAAATTAACAACAAAGACGGGGCAATATTTATGGGCGTTACAAGATTTTGACATTCCGGTGGCATCTTACCCGTTAATAGTACAAAAAAAAATTATGTCATGTGATTTTTCCGAAGCTCTCGCGGAGAAGTTGAAATTAAATTTTCCCTCGAATCATTCTTCGCCTTCGTCTTCGAATTTTCGCCTCGATGGCTATCAAATTCAATTCATCGATATATTGAAATGTAAATTTGTATTAGTCTTTTTCAATGGATCTAAAATGATTATATATTACTCGCGTGCGCATCTTTATTTTGTCAAAGAGATCAACTTATCGCCAGAGGCGGCTTCGTTTTTGAGAACGTTGTTAAAGGATGTTATCGAGGAGATGAAAGTTCGCACGGGCGACTCTCTGCTAATAACTTTACAAGAGCTATTAATTTTAAATGAAAGACATTTTAAATTCCGCGACTATAAAGTAGTCTTACAGGGGTGGTATTTACACTGTGACGATCCGTTCGTCATTGTGAAACTAAAGGACTATTACACACCGACGCTTCTTTATAAAGCGGACTTTGGTTACTTCAGAGAGTTTGCAAAAAAGTTGACCGGTAAGCCTGAATTTGCAAAGAGGATTTGGAAAGACAAAGTTTGCCTATACTCGACACAGCCCGTTATTATAAAATATACTATCAGCAACGAGGACGGCGGTATGGTAATATATTCATGCTCGCATAACTTCAAATTCGGGATGCCATCGACTTATTACAGTTTCTGTAAAAATTCAGTCACCGGTAGCAAGTCTTACTATTTGTTGGTCGAAGCGACGTCCTTCCTTGCACAACATCTCGGAATACCAGAGTATCTTCTAATAAAGGGACATAATATCTTTACAAAAATGGAGAAAAGCCAAATTGAACGAGTATTAATGGAATGGAAGGAACATGAGATAAAACGATTGCATGCAGTTACAGCGTCAGCAACACCGGGGACGATGAATATTGCTATTTCCAGCGGTGACATATCACGGCCTTGTGCGACATTTGAAAGTGAAAATGAAGACGACGAAATATCAGACGATTCGACAACAAATTTAACAGTACCGGATGTTTGCTCAAAGATACCAACCCCGCCGGAATTGGAATGTCTTATTAAATCAAACAGCATAAAAAGCACAAGGAATAGAGGCTCTCCACGATCTGCAAATAAATCCGAGCTGGCTTGTATTGTCGAAGACATCTTGTATTTCAATTTGCTGAAATTCATTTTAACACAACATCGCACGTACAAGCTTATATTCCGGTATGACAACGATTCGACATATTTAGATATTGTCGCAACTGAGAGAGTAAATCGAAGATTAAACAGTTTCAAGACTCCTAAGGATGTTTTAGAAGAATTTGACAACACTGTTTGTATAATATTAAAGAACTCGTGTGTACAAACTGCTATAAAGCGCAAGATTTCTACCATCAAAAGAAAACAAGCATTATACGCGACGTCAAATCCACAGAAGTGTAATAAAGCTAAATCGCCAGTTAGCGATGGATCACCACAACAATCGCCATCAAAAGAGGAAACGAAAAAAAAATCGCCATACACCGCAGTCAAAGAGTATATGGAAGAAGATTTCGAGAGTGTCGATTTTGTAACATTGGATCAACAATTGATGCTCGAATGTGATCTGGAAGGGTGTGGTATATACAGGCACACAAGATTTATAGACAACGAAAATTCTAGATTTCCGTTGACTCTTCAACTTGCTAAAAAAATTGTGGCGTATTCGAAAAAACAACACCCGAGAAAGGACAAAATAACCAGACGAACGGATCGTCTGTTCAATAAAATTGTAGACCCCGCCGGTTACATGCACAAACTGTTCATGCAAACTTCGCCGATATTTTATCCTGCTCGAAAAATTTACTGTCAAATATTGAAGGCGGCCAGTCTTAACAGTGAACTTTTCGCATTGACAAATATTTTTATTGTCTTAAATGAACAATCCACGTTTACGATATGCGACGATGGTATCGAAAGTTCGTCCAATTCACGTCATTCTTCCTTCTATTACGATAAATTACAAAATGTATCAATGTCGCATGACTTTACCTACCTCAAGTGGTGTATGCACGACGGGCATATAATTATTGCTTCAACTGACATCGAAAAATTAACCGATGCTTACTTCGACTTGATAGTTTCGAAAAAACAATCTCGTGCATACATCTATCTGATTTTATTGAAAAATCACATACAGACGATGATGCTATATTACATTGCAAAAGTATTGTGCGTGGTGTTCCCTGGTGATTTTTGGAATCATATCGAAAACTTTGCTGAATTTATAACAACATACAATTTGGAAAACTCTTTGCGCATAACTGATCGAATGGTTAACTTTATCATGAAATGTGTTTCGGATAAAACTATCATACTGACGACTGATAGTTATTACAAAGTCAAAGATATAATTGATTACTACTCACCGCCAAACTGCACAAATTTAAACGACAGAAATATCGAATACATGGACTCTCTCGAGGAATTTTTAATTGCCGGAGAATTATTGCGAACTGTTTCTAAGTTTGAAGTAGAAAAATTTGACATGTCACCTTTGGATTGTAAACTCTTGGCAAAGGTAAATTTAAGCAGCGAATCCCATATACGCCACTATATTGTTTGTAAATCTGGCCTTAACAAATATATCTACGACTCTATAAGAGTTAACATCGACGAAATGCGAAAAAATAAAAAATCAACCTTGCCTGTTTTGAACATCGAGACCGCCGTCAATAAATTTTTGCAAATTGCAAGAGATAAAAAATATATATTTGGAGAACTTGACGACAACAAAAGAATGTCGTTGTATTCCAACCGGTTACAATATATTTGCGAAATAGAACACGACAAATTTGTCGGTAATATGTTTCGTTTGTTAAAAAACGCTATGATAGAGCTACAGCGTGAACACGAGGTCCAGTGTAGCACGGCTCAAGTAGTTCCCTTGACATCACTCAGTAAATGTCTAATGTCGCAATTTTTAAACACATACGCAAAGTTAACGTACTCGCCTGAGAAAGACACAGCCGACAAGGAAAAATATTGTTACGTCGATTTCATGAAGGGTGATCTGAAATCACACAAGGACGAGGGTTTGTTGGACGTTAAAAATGTAATTTTGGAAGGTGGATCTGTTTATAACATAAGTAACGTTAGATTGATTGACAAGTCGCTGTTGGACTTGACTTCGGTTAATATTAATCACACTAGAGTGCCAATTTAGAAGTAAGCAGTATTGACAGTATTGAATAAAATATATAACTTTGTCAATGTGTTTTTTTTTCATCAACTCATATATCACTTAAATCATGTAGCATGTGTTTTTTGTGTGTGAACATATAATCGACAAGATGTCTTCATCGTCGTCGTTTGATATTTCTGAGGCTGGGTTAACTGAGGCCTTTCATTTAAATCACGCCATTGTGTTAGGTAGTACCATTCTTGAAAAAATGCAATATGTAAAATCTAAATATATGTTAACAAGAACGAGCGACCTATCTACAATAGCTAACATCATTCTTTTTACACAACTTGCTGTTATATTTTGCGATGTATTCATGGAATATTCACACGATGCTCCTTTGCGCTGTTCTGATTTTTATGAAAGTGGAACTTTTGATAGATATGTAGAATTCACACAAAAGTCTCTCATACTGAGATATAAAGCCAAGGGCGTGGGTGCATATTGTTCATTAGACTCTTGGTCGAAGCATCGTTTCCTTTATTCTATAAAAATCTTCGAGAATTGATTCAACCTGGCTCACTTTTAGTGAGCGAAAGGTATCTGTTCAATTTCGACGGGGCTGGATTTCAACAAGGCGAAATTTGTTCAAGGGTTAGTATAAAGGAAGACATTCTTCTGCCGTTTGTTTCGCAGACCAAGTATCAAGATTATGATTATACGAATTCCTGAAATTGTACTTGTCGCGTTCGAAAAATATTCTAGACGAGACTTGTGGAGAATGAGAAGCAAGTATGTGTCATTATGTATAGACATTAAATCTTTAGCTGTTGAAAATTATATGGCGATTGAAGCAACAGCGTGACTCGTAAGTCTTTTTTTTTTCGCTCGCCCGAAGTATCTATTAAAGCATAATTTTTTTCCACATCTAACTGACAAAGCTATACATCAGCTGGAATTTACTTTAGTGTCGCTTCCTTGCTGATATTCATACAAATTGTATGGGATCTTTTTATTTCTTAATGTCAATTCCTTGCTGATATTCATACAAATTGTATGGGATCTTAATTGCTTTGAAATACGAACGACGACGACCAGTTCGTTAAGTCCAGCAGTTATATGTGCTAAAATATCGCTGTATTATTTTCACGAGGCTTACGGATGTTGACGAGTCGTAATTTTGCCTAATTTAAACTCTTGTACAGGGAAATATCAGTTTCGCCGCAGTCTCAACACACTTCGTGTGTGTTGAAACTCTTGTATAGGGAAATATCAGTTTCGCCGCAGTCTCAACACACTTCGTGTGTGTTGAAACTCTTGTATAGGGAAATATCAGTTTCGCCGCAGTCTCAACACACTTCGTGTGTGTTGAAACTCTTGTATAGGGAAATATCAGTTTCGCCGCAGTCTCAACACACTTCGTGTGTGTTGAAACTCTTGTATAGGGAAATATCAGTTTCGCCGCAGTCTCAACACTTCGTGTGTGTTGAAACTCTTGTATAGGGAAAATATCAGTTTCGCCGCAGTCTCAATACACTTCGTGTGTGTTTGAAACTCTTGTATAGGGAAAAATCAGTTTCGCCGCAGTCTCGACACACTTCGTGCAATTGAAACTCTTGTACAGGGAAAAATCAGTTTCGCCACAGTCTCAACACACTTGGTCGATTGCGTTTGGGACTGTATTTTGTAGAATGTAGAAGAAATTTTATCACAACGAAGAATCTCTTCAAAGCCCTGTCACATATTAACTTTCGTTGATAATCTTTGCATAAAATTACAAATGAACGCTGGACCATTAGTTACGACTGTAAAAACAGGCTGCCTGGCTCTCAACTTCGCTTTTTTCGCTATACGCTAAATAATATCGGGCAAATGAGATTGTTATAGTAGAATCTGTTTTTTTTTGCTCTATGAATTTTTTTTTTGTCGAACACGACACAAATATACACTATCTTTGTAAAATTTTCGCCAAAAAAAAAAATTACAACTTCACAAACACTTTGTAGTAATCAATCATAAAATTGCGCTCTTCGGGGAAATATGCAAGTAAGCGAATTAAATAATCTCCGGCGTAGTATTTGAATCGATTAAATTTGTCGCAAGTAAATTTATAAATCTTCGTTGAAATCCACGAGAGCTTCTCTATAGGATCATATAGCTTACAGACAGTTACGTGGAACGGTAAGAAATCATCGTTCTTGTGTAGAATTTCAGCGCTGATCTCGTAAAGACGTCTTTTATCAAACCTCTGGCCAAAGCGAAACGTCAATACCAACTGGTCTTCTATTCGATTCTAGATTCAGCATTAAAAACCACGGATGAACGCTAAAGTGAAACAAATTTTCTAAGAGACTAGCAGTTTCATTGCCGTAAACTTTAGTTTTCACCGCTTGATTATTTATGTCGTTACAAGTAAAGGTATTATTCGATTTAATACACTGTTCGAAAATTTCACTCTTGTTAATGTGTGCAGTGTCACCTTGGTCAAGGGCTCTAATTTCAATACCGGGGCGAACATAAATTTTCAGATGCATGAAGTTCGACAAAATCTCACTCGACTGTGTTTCAATATAAAACACAACTAACTCTACATTCGCTTGTCAAAATGATATTTCAGTTCCACAAAAATCTCACTCGACTGTGTTTCAATATAAAACACAACTAACTCTACATTCGCTTGTCAAAATGATATTTCAGTTCCACAAAAATCTCGCTCGGCTGTGTTTCAATATAAAACATAGTTTACAAGCTAAACGACATTCGACTGTGATTTACAAAATAAAACATAGTTTTACAGAGCTAAACTCGACATCATTCGTTGGCAATAAAATATCAGTTTCGATTGCATGCTCAACTGTGTCGTCAATCGAAGTTAAACGACACTCTCTGAGGCTGAGATTTACAATAAACCCTCGCTCGACTGTGTTTTAACAAAAAAAACAGTTTTACAGAGCTAGTCGGTATTCGTTTGGCAAACTGAAATATCAGTTTGCTTACATACCCGGATGTGTTTCGAAAAATAGTTTTACACACGCGACTGAAAAGTATCAAATGAATTTTTTCATGTCTGTCTGCTGTGCCGCATATTCTCTGTCGAAATATACATCTCCATTGAAATCAACTGAAGTTACATTTTTAAGCATTTGGCGTTTCAGGATTTTTCATATTTATTGTACTGGCCATGACACTTCAGTATTTCGACCGAGATGACGTGGCTGTAGCATATCATCAAGTAGTAAAGCATCTATGCATTTCAAAAATGTCTAACTATGTTTTTTATATTGGTATCCACAGTCGAGCGAGCGATTTTTGTGGAACTGAAATTTCAGTGTGACAAACGACGAATGTCGGGTTAGCTCTGTAAAACTATGTTTTAATTGGTATAAACAGTCGAGCGAGAGAATTTTTGTGGAACTGAAATTTCAGTTTGACAAAACGTCGTAAAACTGTTTTATATTGGTACACAGTCGAGCGAGAGATTTTTGTGGGACTGAAATTTCAGTCCACGCTTCTCTTAATAAAACCTCACTCGACAAAAAAAAATACTCTACGTGGTTAGCTCTGTAGTACGCCTACTGCCTTTTTACGAATTCTGAACTCTGCGACTTTTTTTTCGGATTAAATGCGATGAATACAGACCGATGGTGACTTCCCGTTCAGGAAGAATCGAAAGCATGGATTCTATCCCATTGGAGCCGGCCGTGAAACTCCGCTATATAAACGATACTACAGAAGGTAATGTTATCCATTTGTATTATTTCGCTGAAGCTTATAATTTTTCAAGAATAAAAACGGCCGCAGGGCATACTCAAAACGCTTGAACTTGTTCAAAAAACGTCACAGCGATCTAATAAATGACGATACTAACAGCTTCACTTATATTATCAGACAGTCAAACAGCTAAGGCAGGAGGCAGATTCTCAAACGCATTCGACTTGTCTTTGAAAGCGAAACCCGCGAGGAGAAATTTAAAAGCACCCGCGGCAATTTGTGCTGTTGAACGAGGCTGTTTTGGCGTGCAGTTTTCACGTCGACCGACTATGGATATTTATTTCCCAGAATCCCGATTCCAATCACCCTCGCCCTCGCCATTAGCAATGGCAATAATAACGATGGCGATGAAACCGACGACGAAATAATCGATGAAGGTGACGGTAATCAAGCCGTACAAGTCTTTGCATATGACATACCGGGACGCTCTGTCCCGTTTCGTCTTTCTATTGTGTATGACACGAAAGTACAAACCTTGGTCTTCGGCAAGCAAACAGCTCGAAATTTTGCTTATGCAGGTCTAGAAAGGCGATGACGATCACGTATCGACGGAAAACATAAAAGACTCCAAGATTTGGAAATTGAGAAGTGCCACCCAAAGAGCCCCGTTTCGGGGCCCTTTGGTGGCACTTCAATTCACAGACATCCACACGCTCTGATGATCGACCAGACCGGTCTAATGGAGCTGGCATGGAATTCTGCGATGCCTGAAGCTAAAATAATCCGTAAATGGATCCTCGAGGAGGTCCTTCCATCGCTATTCAAAACCGGCCGGTACGATAATCCGCGAACGGGCGGACGACTCGAATGAGGCTCTGAATGGTTTGAAGCGAAATTTTTAGAAGCGGATGAACAACGCAGAGAAGCGGAGAATAAATTAGACGCTTGGAGAGCGAAATGACAGAAGTCGTCAGTCTGAAAGATAGAATAATTGCAAGGAAAAGAAGAAGAGCTGCGCCGGGCGAACGACGAGCACCGAAGACGAAAATTGGCGTGGGCTCGTGCAGAGACTGAACTATGCTCGATATGTTGCGCCTTTAGCTAATAACATTCCCGATGCCGTTATTAACAGCGCAGACGGAGGACCACCGCCTGCGGGAAATTGTAATCCCAGGAATCGAAACCATGTGATGGTGTTTGTATTGAAAAGCGCTAACGACCGACTTGGAATAGAGAGACGAAAAAATTGACGGCGTCGATCCTTCGCGACACTTTATAAATCTCTAAAAGTGGAAAACTAACAAAAAGCCCCGAGTCGCATAGGCTGTTCGTTGTACGGACTCAGAAGAGTGGAGTGAAGGCAGCTCTAAAGAATGTCAGGAAAAAATATCCAAATTGTAAAAATTGCTCGAGCTAGTGGATCCGTGCCCAGTGACTTCCTGCATCGCATGGCCGATGCGGGCATGGGTTCCAAGTGCCTAGGAAATCATTTCGACCCGAGTGTGGACATTTACATCGATCAATTGCCGAAGCTCTATATGGAACTGTTGGCGGAGAGTGCAAGACTCGCGTCGCTCAAATTCAAGAACAACTCAGATTACAGATTATTATACCGTCACTCATGTTGACACCGATCGGGGCTCTATGTGTAGCGAGAATTGATGATTAGTCAGTCAAACTACTCATAGCTTTTTTTTTTGTTTGGTTTTCTGCCTCCGGTCTGAAAGAAAACTAGTCTTCAATATTTCCAAGCGAAAAAAAAATATCGTTACCGCCTATATCTATTCCCTTGCAAAAATTCACGTCGTCTTCATCGTCCGGTTGCATCAACGCGAGAATCTGCTTACTATTCTCGCTCGTGTCCATAACGCCATCGCAAAGTAGTCAGATATCAAAGTTTGATTCCGAATTCGTATTAATTCGCCGCGAATCGAATCGCCGATCGCATTCTTCAAAATCCGGCATCTCATCGACTTTCATATCGACGCACGGATCGAAATGATTACCTTGGCATTTCGAGCCGTTACCGGTGTCGGCTAACAAATGTAAAAGAATTAAATAGGATTGCCGCATTTCAGCGTATCAATTCTAAAATATTCGGCCAACGTTTTCGTTAGTTGTTTTTTACGCCCGCTAATCGATCCTCCATCGATCTAAACCACGTACAGACGATGTGTGCTTGGGTCTTTCTTTTTGTTGTTGTCTGCTGATGCTCACTCAACGGCACACCCCATTTCCAGCGTATCAATTCTAAAATATTCGGCCAACGTTTCGTTAGTTGTTTCTTTACGCCCGCTAATCGATCTCTCATCGATCTAACCACGTACAGACGATGTGTGCTTGGGTCTTTCTTTTTGTTGTTGTTCTGCTGATGCTCACTCAACGGCACACCCTCGATCACGCGATCGGAGGCATGCCATGTCGGTATCGAACTATCCTTCAATAAAATCATCATCCAATGATTTCGGAATCGTGGCTTCTTTTTTGTTTTCGTTTTACCGCCTCCGAACGGCGGCGGTGGTTCACTGTCTGTACCATGCTGCGAAAATCTCAAACCGTCACCGCCTTCGAAGAGATCGTCGTCCAATTCCACGGTGTGTCGGTCGATGAAAAATTGTTCCGCTCTGGCGTTCGCCTGCTTCTCGAGATTCCGCCGACGTCTCTCCTCGGCCAGCTTACGATCCAACTCTCGCCTCTCGTCCTCAAGCCCCTTATTTTCCTGCTCCAGACGACGTATTTTATTTTCAGCCTCTTGGCGAAGAGAACGTTCTTCGCGACAGAGACTGTCCGCTTCCAGAAACTTTCGTTTCAGCTCATTGATCGGCTCGTTCGAGTCGTCCGCCCGTTGCGGATATCGTACCGGCCGGTTTTGAATAGCGATGGAAGGACCTCCTCGAGGATCCATTTACGGATTATTTTAGCTTCAGGCATCGCAGAATTCCATGCCAACTCCATTAGACCCGTTTGATTGATCATTAGAGCGTGTGGTTGACGAAATTGCAAAGTGCTACCAGGGGTGGATGACTCGTCCACCCTGGTAGCACTTCGCTTGTCTCGATTTGTTCAAGCCTTTTTGTATTTTCCGATACGTGATCGTCAATTGCATTCGTAGGCCACTTATAGTCGAAATTCCGTCAGTTTGCGAAGAACCACGGTTTGCGAGTTTTCAAATCGAACACGCTCGCCAATCGGAATGGCGCGGAACGTCCTGGTATTTCACATTCGTAAACATTCACAGCCTGACTACTGCTGTGACTAACATCGTTTATTTCTTCGTTTCTGTTGTCGTCGTCGTCGTCGTTATTATTATTATTGGAATTTCCAATATTAGACGGGACGGTAACATTCAGGCATAAGTACTGATAATCCGTCGATGTAAAAACTGAACGTATAACCCCATCATTCAACAGCAGACAATTTCCACGCGTGTTTTCGAATGTCTTTCTACGAGAGTCATTATCGAAAATAAACTTAACCCTTAAAGTGGCAAAGTATAGCATACCATACACGTACAAATAAGCGATTTTGAACCTTATGTGTCACAAACATGTTTTTATCAAAATAACTGATCATAATGTAATAAATGATTTATTTTTTTTAATACCACCTCTACAATAACCTATACACGCTATACTTGCACTAACTTTACAGTATAATGGTATGTCCATCTTGTGGTAAAGATGATCATCAACGTTCATCTAGTGCCAAATGCTTAAATAGAAAACGTCGTATACGTGAAACTGCTATAGCTGATGATCAAGAAATCTCAGTCTATAGTGTCAAGAAGGGTCTCACCTCTGTGTTGTGCCCATTGAGCGATTATAAGGAAGCAATTGCTCGTGCTATACGTGATGATGTACGAGAAATGTCAAGATTATCTATAGAGTTATCGTATGTGGTAAACTTTTTCTACAACACTACAGTCATCGGGAGGATTTTCACATTCTATTTCCAAAGTTTGACGCATTACAGTTTACCTATGCATTGAAGGGTGTAAAATACAAGTTAAACGATCCTGACAATGTGATTTCTACATACAAGTCAATACGAAACCCTAATAATCTATATGATGGTCGATTGAGATCATTTACAATAATGCAGATTGCAAAACAGTATAGTACAGTTCTCGAGACGAATATAGCAACACATGCCTTTAAAAGGATCAAGAGATATATGTATCATAAATTTGGAGAGTCCATGGATAAATCCGAAGTACACTCTTCAACTTATGATGCGTATTATAACGGAGTGTGTAAATCTAACGGAATCGGCGAGTGGTTCAATGAGAATCGGATAAATTCTAAAGAAGTTTCGAAAAACTTTTGGAAATTCGTTCCATTATTTCTACAGATTCAGCACGAAATGTACGATCAGGGTAAATTATCGTTCAACGTGTTTCCAATATATTCACATGGTCTAAAATTTATAACATACGATTCTCGCTGTATACATGAATTATTAAGAAGAGTGGACTCATCAAAACACCTTTCTAGTTGGCCTGAATTTTCTGAGAACGTTACCATGTATTGGAACAGACATTTCACATTACCCCGTAATTTTGGGTACAGTTTTAGTACCGATGGAGTGAGCGTGTGTCTATCTATGAATCGGATTGTGCAAAAGTTCAATTCGAAAAAGGCTAAAAAGTCTGAAGATGCTCTGCAAAACACCACCGTTAGTAGCGTGCGAAACTATTCCAAAGTCATAGCCGTGGATCCGGGTGCCAAAACACCGATAGTTACATGCACTCGTAACGGAGGCGACTTTTCCTACAAAATCTTGAAAAAGGAACGCGTGGTGTACGAATCAAAAGAGTGTCACCGAGCTCGTAAAAGTTGCGCTTCTTGAAAGACATTGAAGATCGTATAAAATCCGACAGAGAGTCGACCGAACAAGAGATTGGGCTAGAATTGACGAGAAAATCTCAAAATGCCGAGCCGTATACGAGATTTCAACTAAAATGGTTCGATGAAAACAGAGAATATACGAGCAGAGAAGAGTGCAACGTTTAAAATTCGACAAAACATCAATGATCAGAAGATGTTGCACAAAATAGTCGACGAGTGTTTCGGAAAGAGCCGACACACTAGTAGTCTACGGTGCCGGTTTCGGTTTCATGAATAAAGGAACCTTCAAGAGTCACAGAAAGTTTAGACACAACGATGTGATCAAAATTATAAAACAGAGGAGGAATCTGTCGGTATATGTGATAAACGAGGCGTATACCACTAAAAACTGTAGCTATTGCCATGATCGAGATCGCATTCAGCAAAAATTGAGCGTATCAAAGTCTCCACACCGTTACGTGTACTGTAGTGTATGTCGTAAAGGTATTCAAGAATGGCGCGAAAAACATACTACTCAAATATGAGAAACAAGTTGCCGATAAGTCTTTTCTGTCGGTACGGATATGAATCTTGTGGATGGTGTAATTTCATAAGGTTCATTATCGTAACTCTGTATTTGTCCGTGAGGAAAATAAGGTTAAGGGCTCGCCCATCGAGTATAACTACGGTGTATCGGTTAGAGTTGAATATTTTTTTTCTATCGTCGCTTGTGAACGATATATCTCCAGTGACAGCTTCAGCATTTTTTCTTTTTCATTCCCAGATAGAAGTTAGAATAATATCTTCGCTTTTAATGTCTTTAGTTAATAATCGTTTGCGTAAAATTGCCAATCGTCTAGAGTACGCCTGTCGGCTATTTTTGATCTTTGAAATTCCATACGCCTCGTAGAAATAATACAAAGGCCGGCATTTCCATATGACCGCGGGCTTTAATACCGATGATATAGTAGACATTTCTTCTAATTTTTTACGCGTGTATTCTGTTATCAGATGTAAAATTGCAAAAAAAAAGTCCGTCGTACGATAATCCTCTGATATATTAAAATTCTCGACCCGGTGGTATTAGTTAAAATTTCAAAAGTTTTGCGGGCTAGGCAGACCTCTGTCAATGAATTCCTGATTTAAAAAGTGAATACGAGTTATCCTGTCGTATTTATTCCAAACCGTCAAATATCCGTTGGAGGATAGAAATCATGAGGCAATACCATCAATCGGCTGCTATGGTTCAAATAAATTTTGATCTGACGGAGTAATACGCCACTGTCGCTATAAGAAGTCACAATGGTATCGTAGTTTGAGTCATCTTGTGTATAAGTCGAAGGGATGAAGAAATTTACAATCACTAGCTCGTATCCGTAAGATACATGGGACTTAGAATTGTAGTATTTACAGAACCGTCTGTTGTAATTTGAATCGATTTGTGTATTTTGGAATTTACTTTTAGAAATCGTTCTATCTCTTTTAATTCGTAGGAAGAGTATGCTGGGAACTGCGAATCCGATTGGTCACAATGCCAACCGGAATTCATAGAGGATGTCTTCATTTTACCAGTCTGAGCGTTGTATGCTACGTATGACGGATTGTTAGGCAGATCTTTGTATTTATAAGAAATCACCGGTGGTTGTTTTTCACTCTTCACAAACGCCGTTCCCGCATAATCGGGCAAACCTATATTATGACCTTACTCATGTGGTATTTCATTTTCTACACGCCCGGTGTGTAAAAGTTTACCGTCCGCGACGACGTAAGATCCAAAATAGTTTCTATGCAATCCATAATCATACAAATCATTGGTTCTCTGTGCGGATATCCGTGCTAACATTTTCATGTTGATCTCGGGCGTTTCTAAATGAAACTCGAGAGGATCGTGCATGAGTGATTGTAAAATACGGTAGCCCGATGAAGGGGGAATATTTTTGAATGCGCCGTCCTCACAACGGTTAAGGTGTCCACAATAGTTGGAATCATGAAATACCATCGGGAGTGTTCGATATTGAGCTACCAACTGTCTCGATTTTTCTATAAATAAAGGAACATCGTTGGCCTTTTCTTTCATATCCAACGAAAACATGGGATACATATTTAGCAGGGTCGCTTGCGTTACTGGCAAGCGTTGAGCGTAATCATTAAAATACTCTCGGTAATTGTCAGTGTAAGAGGAGAACGGTCCGATATATTTGTTGGTAGCGATTATCGATGCCTTGTCTTGTATATTTCGCAGCGCTGTGTAACTTAAAAAATATATCTCGTTGTCCGATTCTTCGTATACGCGAAAGGTGCGTGTGATTTTAGTGGGCGCATTCGGATCGGTCGTCATTATACGTCTTGATATTGTAACGTCTGTACTTGGTAGTAAATGAGAAGCGCGCAGCGAAATCCCGCGAAAATATAATTTATAATTTTGAACTTCCTTTTTAAAATTCACTATTATATAAGGAACGTTTGTCGCTTCAAGTGTATTATAATCGTAGAATTCATCTGAAATTTGTACATAATCACAGAATAAAAACGAAACGTGTCGCATTGGTAGTAAAGAGCTCGTCTCGCTAAACTTTAGCGCATCGTGTTGGATGACAAGCAGGTCTCGATTGCAAACGTCTGTTGGTGCGAAATTAAAATCCGGGGTCTCTTCTCTCAATTCTCTTACAATTGAATATTCTCCTAGCGACATAAATGAAGGATTTGTTGCATTATCATTTTCTGTAAAATTTGTTAAAGTCTGCTCAGTCGTCGTAGCTGTGGAGTAGACTTTAATTAAACTACCAAGAAAGAATAAAACATAGATCGGTTTCATCGTGGTTGTGTTATCCTACCAGTTTGGTAGGATAATAATAGAGTATTTTCATTTTGTTTCAAACAACTTATATTGATTATAGACATAATAATACAATTTAGAACAGTTATGTCAAACATTTTTTTGTAATGTATCGTACGCAATATCCCAATTCAATAGCCCTTTGAACATCGTGCGTAAAAAAAATCATACACGTTAAATTAGTGAATCAGAGTATCGGTGTCCATTTTTCTTCTTTTTAGCTCGTGTTTTACCATCCAAAGCTCCTCACAAGCCCAAAATGCCTTCAAATTTATAACATCTGCAGCATTTTCTTTACCAGCTTCCGAGAATTGAGCTTGAGTTTCTTTCAACTCGTATTGCCTTTTCTCTATCGCTTCTTTTTTTTTGTGCAGTTCATCGTCTGTAAGTTTTTGAATTTCAGAACTTACATTAATAATCGGCATTGTGGAATAGATGAACAATAATTGAATTGTGAAAGTTTTCAGTCGTAGGAAACTAGTTGATAAGGAGTGTAAATAAAAAAATACAATGTACCTTCTTGACATATTTAATATTCAGATATGGATATACATTATTATTTTTGCTATGAAAAGCAATCAAACGTAAAGTTATAATATATTTTACATTTTTGAATAATATCTACTACTTTCAGAGTGTCGGACATACACAAGGCGCGAATTAGACTATCTCTAATTTTCGTCCATAACGAAGACATAACATAACGTTGAAATTTGACGATGTCGTGCATCTTTTTGCCGTAATAGTCGTAGGAATCCGTAAGATATAAGAGCTCATCGAAAATCTCTATGTGATTTACTTGTATAGAATTCGAAGTGGTGTAGACGTTACTTTATAAATTTTGCCAGGAGTAAGCGTTTCAAAATTAAAAACAATCCCATCGGCACCCGAAGCTTGCGTAAACGTCGACATTTTGTTAGCCATCTCTGAAAATATAATCATTATAGTGCAATATATAACTCGGTGGTGATTCAATATCGATGTATTTGTATAATCGCGAAAATTATTCTCAAAATCAGTTAGTAGGCTCTGCACACTACAGTGATTTGTAAAGTGTACTAGTCGCATGATTTTCTTTAAAAATTCTATGCGAATGTCATCGGCTAATGTCAAAGATATAGTCTCGTAATCAGATTCTAAATGGTAATTGATTTCTCTGAAGCGATGGTCCGTTAGTTTCTTACCCGAGGAAGGGCGCTGTGGTGGAGTTTCCGAAGAGTGGTTTAATAGCTGTAAATAGGCCGGCGAATAATTAGAATCCGATGAGCATGTTTTTGTATTGTCTGATGATGATGATGAGGAAGGAACGAATATACGCGTTACTAGCGACGGATAGTTTACATTTTTGATTTTGCCCGTTATCAAACAGAATAATTCATTTAATATCGAATCAACGCGGGACACTCTAATATTGACTGTGCTGGTGTTTGATATTGGAGAGTTTGACAAGTCCAGTGAGTAACATACAATTTTCTCTATAACATTTGATTTTAAAGAAGCTACATAGCTATTGAAAATATTTTCAATGACAATTGTATACTTTTTATTAGCATCTTGTAACGCACCGTGGAACATATCAACACTGTCGATAGCATAAGTATTTAGCAAATTATAAAAATCGATAACATTTATCTTTAGATTGTTATGCTTCACATGCCTGAGTGGTGATTTATCCACATCTTTCTCGGGAATACATATTAAAACGCGTTCAGGGCCCTCGAATATAAAATCTTCTGCTGGAATTCCTAATCTTCGATTACTAACAAGATTCTGATAAAATTTTATATTTTTATAGATAAAATTTGTTTCGTTCGAATTTTGAAACGCGATCGCGATTATATCATCGACTTTGTGGATGTAATGTCTATGAGAGATTAATTGTCTTTTGTTATTTGCTGTAGATCTTGTCATCGTTGTCGCCGGCGCGGAATCTGCTATAGTCATAGGGTCTGTTTCCCTTTTAGCGACTTTCGCATGTGTAGCGGCCACTGATCTGTTTAACTTGTCCTTTTTTCCACTTATTGCCGTCGGCACAATTTTTGCATTCATCTCGATGTTTTTTATTTTATTGTCATTCAATAGAGCCCTTTTCCACGACACCGTTACATCGGTAGCTGTACATTCTGTTTCGTTACATTCGACGCTGTAGATTGGTTTTGTAACGGCTCCCGCGCTGGACTTTGAAACTGCACTTGCGCTGAACAAATGTCGAATTATCTTAACAATAATTTTAGAGCGTATCTTACAGATCCGAGGAAATGTTTTAATAAGTTGAGATTGAAAAGTGTGAGTTGTTTGAGAGGTAGTTTCTTCTTGTTGCGTTGTCGCGTTTGAACTTTTTGATGGGTCCGGATTATCGTGCCACTTGAATGCCGTTGCAAAATCTTCCGTTAGGACATCAACTTTGTTTATAATATTAAAAAACATCGACGCGGAGTTCCTTTCATTTTTTTTGCATTCTATTGTGCATGTGTTTCTTGGAATACTCTTCAACGAAAGGCAACGCCAACAGTTGAGTGATAGAGCAATTCATAAAATACAAATGTTTATGAGATTCGTCAATAGAACGGCCCCAAATAATACAACTGTGACTTCTAGAGATTGATGTGAAGGCATCATCGATCGCAATTAGTGCCTTCGATAATTTAGCCTGTTCTGATAGTCTCGTTGGTAGAGGTGCTGTTTGTATATATTCTTATTGGCAGTCGTTTTCTTTGGTATTACTCTTGACATGCTAGAGGTGTTATTGTCTGTCGAAGAAGATGACAGCATCAAACACACGTTTCGTCTGAAATTTACATCGCCTCCGTCCAAGTCGTACAAATTCATCTGCCTAGTTTTGTTACGTATAAAAGTATTTACATACTTATTAAGAGACTTTCCTTTGAATTTTCTTTTGGTAACCTTGCTCGTCGATATAAATTTATGAACCCCCGGTGTGTTCGTGAGGTGTTCATAACAAGCCAAAAATACATTTTCAAATTGTAATTCATCTTTCATCAGTTTGATGCTGCTGCCTGGGCTGTTAAATATAGAATCACAAAATTCATTCCAGGATCGCTGGAATCCGTTGAGGTAAACATCAACGCCGACTTTGTCATCAAATAAAGAATGGTTCCCGGAAAATTTCAAACAATTCCACGAATGCTTAGATGACTTTGAAATGCAATGTTCGTTCAGGCATGTAATATATTGCAACATCTCATCTTTGGAAGAGCTCCCTTTGCTCAAAATCTGTTGCTTGAGTTGTATTATTAAGCCGGTAATGAAAATATTCATCATATCACAACTCTCGTCTTTCTCACGAGTTGAAAAATCTTTAACATTTGAACAAGCTGATAAACAATATTCAGAAGCCTGTGCCAATAAGCCAATAATCATCTCACCCATGACATTGTAAACATTTACCAACGAGAGTGCAAAGAAGTCACAATATAATGTTTTATAGTTTACAAAGGCACGAAATACACTTTCATAATCCTTGGATCTCGTTTCACTCGACACACTCTCGCGTATGATGTTACGTTTTCCAATTTTATATAGCTTTCTCAAAAATTCCACCCTGTCCATATTCGTGCCAACTTTGTTTTGGGATAATTTTTGAGATACATCTTTACACTGCAAGTTATCTGTATCATTGTTCGGATATAACTTTTGCACTTCGTCAGCGTTTGGTGGATTTGGGCGATTAAATTTTATCGTAATCTTTTTATTCTGGGTATTGTACATTTTGAAATAAACAACACCACCACCGCCCGCCACGGAAGCTCAATCGTAACTAACTAGTGGTATGCAGCAGCGCTGCCTATGACTAATATTACACTGCTGTGACTAAAAACGCGACGAGTCGAGTGGTTAAAATCTACATTTTTCTTCGAGTGCGAGTGTATAATAGTCGAAAAAAAAACGTTCGATATTCCGTGTATGTTATTGCTATGGATATTCAATGACATTTCAATTATTATACATAAATCTATATTCAAAGTTACTCTTTAACTCTTCTATAGTCGGCAAACGATATTTTGTCAGGAGTTGATCCAAATATTGAACATGAGATATCAGTACATTTTTTTGGAATATTATCAGACTATAAAATCGACAATCAATATAATCCAAGTAGTTAAGTGCATGATCGAAATCATTGATATTATATTTTCTACAATTAAGGAATGTTTCTAATGTACATTTAATGTTGAAAATACGGCTAAAGTCTTTTAAAATTTTTCGCTTATACGATTTCACAGATGTATTTTGAAACTGTACGTATATTTTTTGGGAGTATATTTTACCACTATCTATATAATATTTAGTAACTAATACATTTCTCGCACCAGGCTCTAATTGTCTGTCAACTGGTTCTGATACATAAGAAGTGTGACATACGACAAACTGGACATTTGTAATTATTAAATAAATAGTCAAGCGCACACCGATCGCACATCATAAGATAGCATGGTTCAAGAAGTGCCAAATTTTTATAAAAATGCATACCACAGCATGGACAATCGCCGCTATTCAAATAATATAAAATATCTCCAATGCCACTATAATTTAAATGTTTTCGTGCCCTATCGTAAATAGTTTGTAACCAAGCGTTAGAGCGTTCAACCTCACGTGTGCAAAACGTCGCAAATTCTTGAAAAAAAACATCACAGTTCTTCTCTAAGAAAGATTTTAATTTGAGATTATTCGATTTCCGTAGTTTCAATGATTTGAGTAACCTTTGTATTGCATAAAGATTGAGCTCATGATTCTTTGTGAATGCATACTCGGCCAGTTCCAAGTTCCACTGACGAGGACAAACTGCGTCAGATATGATAAATTAAAACAATGAATAGTTATCTGCTTTAAGATAACTATGGCTGAAATCAAATTTATGGTCAGGCTCTGCTTGTAATTTCTTTTTAATGAAAGTTTTCAATAAATCCGCAGATTGAAATTTAAAGATCGGGGCTTCCAATGGGTTTTTATAACACCCGGATATCATAATAAAGTCCAACACATTAAAATCTTCGAAATTAAACAATAATATGGCAGAATTGCTTTTAGATAATTCTAGATTTCTTATTCGTTCTAATAGCAAGACGCAAGCAGGGACTACTGGTATCCCATGCACAAGTATTAAATTTTTACAGTCAATGTGTCTAAGTCTTTTTGGATTGTGTGTGATGATAGTTTGTGATGTTTTGCAATAGCATGCGGTAAATTTTATTTTGTGGATTTCGTTGTTAAATCTTACTAACATGTGACGAGCATTTGGCATCCATGATTCGAAATAACAAATCTTTCCCATTTCTATAGTTCCAGTTCGCATAGTTGTAATCATTGGCATACCCCGGTATACAAATAAACTTGACGGTATGGGACAATTTGTCATGTCATACACTAGTACACCGGTGTATAACGTTATAGATTCTGTTTGGAGACCAGAATATCTTGAGATTCTAAAAACTTGTAGATTTTTTGAAATGTTGTTCGTTAATGATTTTAAGCAACAGTATTTAATAATCGCCTCGTCTTCTTTATTTTTGCAAATAATGATAGGCAAGGGAATTTGATCCCGCTGCGTCCAGTCACACTCAGGCGTGTTTGTTAATTTCTTCTTTAATATTGCTAAAATGTCGTGTTCCGCGATGGAATTCTTTGCCAGTTGTTTTAACGCACTGTTCCACAAATATTTACAAGTACTTAGTTTATAATCAGGATAATAATTGACTATTGTAAACTTTTTGAAGGTGCGAGCTATTTTTACTCTTTGTCCCCAATGCAGAGACTTTAACAACATGGAATTATACACAACATAGTAATTACCAATGATCACAAGCTTACATGCACCCTTCTGTCGATAAAACATTTCTAAAAACGAATAAAAATTATAGAAATCGAAACTTCCGTATTCCAATTGTAAAATGAAAATGGCTGTTGATGTTTCGATACAATATGAAGATTTTTCCGCGTCGTCTTTAAAAGTAGACGGGTATAATTTTACACAAGGGTGTATTCCAGCAACTTCTACATTTAAAACGAACCAGTGACAAATGTAACGTCTTACATTACGTATATATTTGAATGCTGAATATGCCAACGTGGTACTGGTATTCTCTAAAGCCTGATTGATAAAATATACATTCTTTTGGTCACTATTTGATTGATCTTTAGCAGAAGGGAAATTTAATATATTTTCGAACTCTTTCGAAATGACATGATTTACCGAAGACAATATCTTTGTTAATGGCAACATTTTAAAATTTAATAACACATACGTCTTGGAAGTTCAGTCAGTGCTTCGATTACAAAGCTACGAGTGCACAAAAAGTAATTTGGAATATTTTCAATGTTTTTAAAAGCGTTCGTATTTACTGGATATTGTTCTTCGACACAATAATCAACACTTAGCATTATTGCCAATGAACTTATAAAAGTGTCACGGTCTGGGTTATCCTCGCATAGAAGCCATTCTGTAAGACTTTTAGAACAAGTCATATCCCAATATTCGTAACAATTTTTTTGTTTTGTTATTTTAATTGGACACAAGAAAGCATCGGTCATGTTGTAAGCTAAATTGTCAGAGTATTTTACTTTGGAATTATTTATCAGGAATCCATACTTCAAAATTATCTTGTTTAATTCAAATACTGTACACCTAACTGTGTATTCGAAAGCATATACTTTTGTAGAGTTTAAGCTAGGAAAAAATAAATCTACAGAAACAAAATCTACCTGACTTACAAAACTATGATCGCTAGCATTATTTTCAATTGAATAAAGTCCGCTAATATATTTCCTTGTCACTGGAGAATTCTCAATAACTTTTGTCTTATTAAATTTCAACAGCGCATAAGTCATCGAAATTGATAAAATGAATAGAATGAGCAAGAGTATTTTTGTTAAGCACCTTTGGCGAGACTTTTTTTTAAATATTAAAGAAGAGATCGTAACACAACATAAAATATCAAAAAATTGAGACACAGCGCGTGAGATATGCCGATAGATAGTTTTTATATTGAAAGTCGCGCTGTTGAAACAATATGATAGTTTATCATAAATTGACTTGGAAGCATCTTCGTTTTCTCTATTTTCGTCGCTTGTCATTATGCTAGTTATAGTACTCGATGATGTAGTAATATCTCCAATAGAAAAATCTTCCGTAGATTGAAATGTACACTTGGGATCCTCGTATGCGTCTTCAGGAGCAATTTGATTTTCGTCATTTTTTCTTATACTAACGACAGGTGACAATGGCGGCGGCAGTGGTGGAGCTGTTGTCGGCTGTTCATTTTCCATGTTTGAAAAGACGCTGTATTTGACAGATTTATCTGTATCATCGATTATTTCGGCATTTGGTTCCGTATAGATGGTTCCAGTTGATGCGCTTGATGATGATGCCTCGGAGGAATTAGCATACAGTGTTGGCAGTGTGGTATTTTTTTTGGGAATCATGCCCGGAGCGTTCTCTGTATTGGAAACTAATAACATGTGTTTTTTATCCATCACAGTTAAAAAAAATCAGCTCATATACCCACTGAGCGGCAATACTCACTTTTTTTTAGTTATTAATAAGCCCGAATAATTATCGACTGAAGTTAGTAATAATGTGCGATTCTGTCATCAATTATCCTATTCCGTTTGTGTGCCAATGCAATAATTTAATTCGTTTGCATAGATACAACAACAGACAAAGTGATGCACAATGTTTGAAATCTTTTAAAGGTTGCGAGTGTGAATTATCGAAAGATGGATTTAAAAAAATTCGCAAACAGCATGTTAATAAGCACATGAGAAATGTATTTAACGAATCTATCCTATGGAATAGACATGGTCATCACGATAGTCCCAAATTTAGTGGTGACGATTGTCCATCAAATGGCACACCAAACAGTGGTTTCTATATAAATGCATTTGCTCTGTGTTCGGACAATTGGGTCCTGTTAGATTGGTTTGTCTATGAGGAAATATCATTATATCGTCAGCAAGACGAGGAGGATTTTTATCCTCAAGAAGGTTTCAATAGCAGCAGCTGTTCTACGTTTGAATTGGAGGGCAGGTTTTTGTCAATCCAGCCGGAACTTGAGAAAAAAAATCAAGAGAATATGGAAATTTTACATATTAATACCAATCACATAATTGACATGAACAGTATAATTGACGCACTCGTCAATGAGAACACGAACATATCCTCCTTTTTAAAAAATTGTTATGATAAAATCTGTGATACAATTGTGTCTATTTCGATAATGGCATCCAACATTCATCTACATTTCAAGGATTTCTCTGCAAAAAAAATGTCTATGGTGAGTTTAGTTAGCGAAGAGGCTGAAAAAAGAATTGACAATGCCATGTCATGCTTACTATTTGGTAGAGTTACTCATGTTTATCATAGATGTTTAAAAATATCAGGATATGTGCCAGACTGTATCATGAGATGGCTTGTGAAAAATATAAGTAAGATCGATTTAAGCTATGAAGTAGTTGTGTTACAGGATTGTTTGCCGGTGTCGATATACGAACTTCTGAATAGAGCGGCATCGGGCTTGAATCGAATTGTCATCACAAATCAAATAGTTCTCGATTCGATATTTGTAAAATCTACTAAAGTTACGGCGAAAAATCCAAATAAAACAACAGAAGTTATAAAGCCACTACCAATATTGTCTCTGAGTATCGCAAAAAATCTGACAATTTCAATGAAAAAATTTACGAATGTCGTACCACAACAACAGCAACAGCAGAATCGTTTTCGTCTATGTGAAAATTTTATATTAGACACCGGTGGCAATATGACTTTAGCAAATTCTATACTTTCTAATATAGCATCTACTAACAGCACTGGTAAATTGTTTCATACACTTTTAATGGGATATATCTCCAAATCAAATGCCTTCAATTTGTTTTTGAATGATGTCATGTCAACCAGTAACTGTCATATATTGGAAAAAATAATTACAAATATTAACAGCATCCAACCTACAACAATACACAGTTTACATACAAGCTCTGTAATTATTAAATTGTTGCAGTCGACGTTAGTAAATTACTTTTACGTACTTGATGGAATTCCAGAAATGCTTGTAACTACAGATGATGATGGTGACGATAACGAAAGCGAACAAGTTGTTGGAAAAAAACGTACAGATAGTTTATATGAAAATAAAAAGGACAAAAACTTGCCTATATTAAGATCATATAAAATACAAATTCATAAGTACATTAAATTTCTCTCCAAACAAATGTGCTTTTACACTAGCGAATTGAACAATTTTGCAGATCTATTAATACAGAGAATAATTATAGAAAAATCTCACACAAAAAATGCAAACGATTTGATCGTTGCAATTATAAATTGTATTTTATTTTTTATAAACAAATGTAATTTGCTGTTGATATTTAGAGAATGTACAGATAGCATCTTCTTCAATACTATCAAAACTTTCATACTGAAGTCTCTCGGTTATTTTGATTCATTATTGGAAAATAAAAATGAAAGTGGTGACGGGAGAAAAAAAAGAGCCAAAAAAGAGCGACGACAAGAAGCCGTCGACGAGAATACAAAAAGCGGGCTTGCTGTAGAATATGAAAATTTTCTGAGAGAATCTAAAGTGCAGTTACAAATTTTCCATTCTTCATATAAGCAAAACGGAGGCGAGCTGGTATTAAATTTTAGATATTTGATCGTTATTGACAGTTTTAAGGGATTCAAGTCGATAATTTCAGAAATTGATACCAGTGATGTTCAAATGTCAAGTGACAATGAGTATTTTACAAACGACGTTAGTCCTAAAATTTCATTTCAATCTTGTTGTCTTCATGTTTATTCTTCATCACCTGTACAAAAGAAACCAACCATACCCGAGGATTTTCTAAAAGAAACGATCAAAGAAATTAAACACACATACTCAAAGACGGACCAATTGGAAATAAATATATCCTGTGTATATTTTAGAGATTGGTTGACAAATATAATTACAGATGTTATAGTCCTCGAAGCTGAAGAACAGTACGACAATTTAAGCGTCGATGATAGACATTCGTCGTCGTCGTTTTATGAATGCGAAACATCGCTCAAGATTAATATCGGCAATTCTAGTAGTAATTATACTGGCATAGGTGATGAAAAATTTATCCTCATGCAAGACAATAGTGTTACAAACTCTGCCACTGCTAGTAAGGTGATGGCGATCGCCCCGAGATTTAGAAAGAGAATAAAACGACCGATCTCGTCTTCTTCTTCGACATCGACAACAACAACTACACAAAGCCTGAGTAACGGTGAGGATAATCTAAAAAAAAAATCGTACGCTATCTCACTTGTACTGAAATCTATACTCTGTAAAGAACTTATTGTATCTATTTACAATGACCCGAGTTTGCTTTTAATAATTTTAAAATTATTTATTCATATGATTGCACATCCATCGGCGAATACAAATTATAACGCACACCTGAAGAGATTGATTTTTGTAACTTCGGAAAACGACGAAACTAGTAATCTATTACTAACATCTGAAATACAACATCATATATTCCATCTTCAACAATTAGCCAAAGAATCTGGAATATTTTTTTACATCTCTTACAAGCCATTCACTTTAAATTCTATGAATCTGAATTACAAATTGATCGATTGTGAAGATCCGCCCGTAAAAATAATAAAAGTTCACGAAGATTTTGTTAGACAAAAATTGGTCAGTGATTTTATCGAATATCACAAAGATTGTATGGAGATTCGATGTACTGACAATTGTCGTTTCAAATATATTACAAAAACTTCAGACCCGATCCAAGAATGAAATACTGTCTACGCGCGCGCGCTAATGTAACACTACATAGAGCCATCAGTAGCCTCCCCATCGCGGCTTCGTGTACATCACTCCCGTATGTTGTCGTGACAATAATATGGAACTGAAACATATTGTTAATTTTGCACTGACGCGAATATTTGGAGACGATTCTAAATACTCCACTAACAATGGTAATAAAATATTAGAGCTTTCGCTTAATTGGAAACGCAAGCAAGTCAACGAGTGTTTTAAAAAAAAGCGTACCATACTTTGTTCTTCGTCTGATGATGTTACGGAATGTAATGGTTCGCATTTGTCGTTTTACAATCGCGGTAATATAAAAAAGAGATGTGTTAATAAAAAATTGAAACGATTACATTGCACTACTCTGAATGACGGGGATGGTGTCGAAGATGTATCCCAGCAATATTACGAATGCAACGAGTTTCATTTGATTGATTTCAATGAAGTCGAAACGAAATATTGGGAGCACGAAGACGAAATCACTGGTACACACGAAAAACTTCAACAGGCATACAACTCTGTTAAATTTTTCAAAAAAAAAGGCATCGTTACCGAAGAAGAATATTTACTGGGGTTTGACGATCATCACGAGAAGATATTCATATTAGGCCAAGAGTTATTGACATTGAAGAGAATACTTCAGCCACCCTTTGGCATGACTATGAGTTCTAGAGATTTATCTTTTGCATTAACAATTTTTTATACAAAAGTACAGTTTGTGCGTAAATTTTCAAAAAATTGTCAGGACTTGGATAAAATTTTGCAATGTTTTTTAGAGCACAATTCTAATGAATTAAAGCTCGATGCGAATAATTGTGATAAGCGCATTCATTTTATTTGTAATCTTGAATGTGAATTTAAATAAAAAAAATATTTTATGTATGGGTGTTAGTTTTTTTTTAGATAGCCTTCCTCTTTTTGAAACCACAAGTATAATATGCTGCACAAAATCCTACTAGGGGTACGAGGCTTACAGCAGTAGGTAGTAGAATACTAGCCTCTCTTTTTTTCGGCGCATTTTCGATTTCTTTTGTTTTTGCCTGTTTATCAGGATTTCCAGCCTGGCCACCACCAACGGAATGTTCAGCATGACTTGATACATGGCGCCGTGTACGCGGTGTGGGTGACGATATCGATGCATCAGTGTGGATGTTCTCAAATCTATTTGCCGTTGGCGAAACAAAATTCGGAGGTCTGATAAAAGGCGTCAGAGGCGGAGCGCTTGGTGAGTTAAAATTTCTACGATTCAATGGCGGTGGTGACAAAGGCGATGGCGATTGATTTCGTTGCATGTTATGCGCTTCGGCCCTTAAATTTTTATTTAAAATATGCCCAAATCCACTTGTGAATTTTCTTAACAGTCCCTTAGAAGGCTGCGGCATTTCTTTAATTACTTTACTAACGTCCAAAAGTTCGACAAAAATATTTACTTTTTCATTGACTGGTTCGACACACAATATGATGGTATCTTCGACGTTAGTGACTTTTAATATAAAGCTAATTGTCGTTTTTAGATGTACAGTTGAAAATGCCTGTTCTATTGCTTGTTTGTATACATCGTGACTTTCGATACTTTTGAAACTATATTTATCGTGAACTAAGCTTTTGTTGACTATAAGTACGGCACACTTGAATGGCCTACCCTTGTCTTCGCGGAGTATCAATTCAAATAGTTTATCTTGGCCTGGTGTTATTTTCTTGATTTCCTTTACTTTTTTACAACTAGGGTGGCTGCCTTTCGTGACACTCCATCTAAACTTTCTGTCAATGTCTATATTAATCTTTTGTCCATCTGGAATGCCCGAAAACTTGTGTATAGATTTTTTTACAGTTTCGTCAAATGGCTGAAATAATTTTGTATTTTTAGATTCGTCAATGACTTTATCGTGATCTCCTTTTACAATTACAAAGTCATCGTCCGGCATATATAATTCCGATTGGTTTATGTCAGATATACTAGACGGTGAATTTTCTATTTCATCTAAAGCCACGACATTTTCTAAATTATCTCGGATTCTCCGAGACACCACCGGAGACATTGGAGGTGGAGGTGACGGCAATACGAATTTATTATCCATTTTTCGATAAATATTAAAAGATCTCTTTGTGTCGATTAATTAGTTATTATAAAAAATTATTCTACTTTATGGTAGACAAAAGATCCACCGGCTTTTTTATAAGCTTCCACGAATACCTCCAAGTAGCTCACATCATCCAAACTTTTATTGCGATATTTATCTAAACGACCCACACACCCGACAATTGTAGTATAATCATCTTCAAATTTGGCACTCTTTACAATACACTCTTTAGGATTGTATGTTACGGCTAGTTGTTTTCAAAGATTATCTGCATAATCCGAATCGATTTCCAGAGCTCTATAGTAATATCCGTCTTTTGGCATATCATATACCTCTAGTAATGCAAATCTAAAATGCTCCCCATTCAATTCTCGAACATGGAAATCAAATTCCCCAATACCGCTTTCGTTGTAATATAAAATTGGGCGACAAAATATGCCAGATCCGTATGTACGGATTGTATAATTTTTGATACTAATGTCCAGGACCGCTGTTACATCTGAAAAAAAGGAAAGTTACGTTTATATACGAGAGATTCGCTTGTTTCATATTTTCTCACCTGATGTAGTGTCAAGAGTCTTGTTAGTTTTTTCTGTTGTCGTTATGATTATTTGTGGCATTTCAGTTACAGTTGCTTTACTTATTGTTAAATTTTTTGCTGTTGTCGTTTGTTTGGTTACAACAGTATCATTAGAATTGTTTTTCTTAACGTCTTTCGATGGTCGCTCAGTCACAGCTTGATCCTCTGGGATCTTTTTTTCTATCCGTGGTAATTTAGTCGTGGTTTCATTATTGAGTTTGGAATGTGTTGTTTTTCTCTGTGATTTAGCAACCTTTTTCTCCATCGAGTTAACCTGTGGTGGTTTGGTAAAATTTTCGTTTCTTGTTGTTTGTGACATTTCATCGTTATTTTTTGTTTTTGAAGTCTTTGTTTCTGTCGTTGATAATTTAGCTAGCGTTGAAGTTTCATCTTTTAATATTTTTGTTATGTTTGCTTGTGTTAGTTTTGTTTTTTCTGAAAAATTTAATGTCGCCTGTGGGATTTCAGTCACAGTATTATTCTCTGTAGCAGCGGTTGTTTGCAGATTTTCAATCAAACTTTCATTTTTTTTTACCGGTAGTACTTCGGTTACAGTTTCATTATAAATGTTTGGAATTTCATATATTGTCTGTAGATGTTCAATCAAACTTTCATTTTTTTTTACCGGTAGTACTTCGGTTACAGTTTCATTATTAAATGTTGTATGCGTAAATTTCAGTCACAGTATCTCTGTCTTGTAGATGTTTCAATCAAACTTTCATTTTTTTTTACCGGTAGTACTTCGGTTACAGTTTCATTATAAATGTTTGGAATTTCATATAAAACTATTGTCTGTAGATGTTCAATCAAACTTTCATTTTTTTTTACCGGTAGTACTTCGGTTACAGTTTCATTATTAGCGAATGTTGTATGCGTATGTGGAATTTCAGTCACAGTATCATTCTCTGTAGCAGCGGTTGTTTGCAAATTTTCAATCAAACTTTCATTTTTTTTTACCGGTAGTACTTCGGTTACAGTTTCATTATTAGCGAATGTTGTATGCGTATGTGGAATTTCAGTCACAGTATCATTCTTTGTAGCAGCGGTTGTTTGCAGATGTTCAATCAAACTTTCATTTTTTCTTATCTGTAGTTCTTCGGTCGCGATGGTTGTCGTCTGTGGCATTTCAGCCACAGTACAATTCTCTGTAGTAGTGGAGGTTGTCTCTGTTGGTTTAGAATAATTTTCATTTTTTGTCGTGTGCGGTATTTCTGTAGTAGTAGTTTTCTGTCGTCGTACTTCGGTTTCATTGACATTTTCGACAGGTTCAAACGCTATATTTTTAAATGTTTTCTCTGATAAATATATAGAATTATTGTTGAGTGGTGACTCCTCGTTGTCAGCTATATCTGAAAAAAAACGCTCGTTGTCAATTCATTTTATCAATTAAAAAACGTACACTAGCAAAAGGAATTACTGACCTTTGTTAATTTCTGTTGTTGATACTCCGTTGTACGCTCGAATACTTTCGTTTTTAACATTTGATAACTCAGTTTGAAGAGTTTCAGTGTCATCTTTTCTTTTTATCGGCGGTAGGACAACATGTTGTGTCAAATTTCTCAGTTCTGGTACTCCCTTCGATAGTGATTCATTTACATTGGCTGTTAAGTTGGGTATGTTGTTTTTCGTAGAATTTAATATCAATGTTGACTTGTTTGTTTCGTTATTGTAACAATAATCGTGTCTGTAATTACGTAAATCGTAAAAGTATTTCTCTAGGTCCGTTTTTATATTATAAAAATTAATTCTCGAGTTCCCGTAAGTATCAAACTCGTCTGTTATACGAATCCAATTGTTTTTTTGAGATATGTCATTCAGCGTGTTATTAAAAAGGGAACTGACACGGTCAAAATATACCATACTTCTCTCTAAATTATCGAGGGCTTGTAAACTTCTAGCTTCTGATGGAAGAGGCATTGATCTGTTATAGACATCATTGCATGATAACGATAACGAAGCTATTCCGCAAAAAATAGAATAATATGTAACGTATTTAACGCTTATGCGTATATAATTATAAATACCGTATGCAGAAATGGCAAAAATACACATGTGTTGAAACAAATTCGGCCAGTCTCGTTTGGCATAACTGATTACAACCCACAACAGAGTACCGAAACAAATAAGCAGATATTCAAATGGAAAATTTAATGTGTTCAAATAAACTAAAGTACTGCCTGCAGTTACTAGTGTTGCGGCTATCCAAAAAAAAGCCGAATGAACACCACCGTTGACTACATCAACTACCTCGGACATAAAATCACTTCCATTACTTTCTTTATTCTCAACTCCAATTACAGTATCATTATCAGATGCAATCGTTTTTCTTCGTGTTACAAAATCACCAGATGCTACCATTTGTATATATGCAGGCAATTCATGTTCTTCTTTTGTGGCTGGTGGATTATCGCCACCGGTATCGCCATTGCTACTTGATTGCGCCCTAAACATCGATAAGCAAGAAGTGGTATCTGTGTCTTTTAAACAACTTTATGGCGAAATTGTTCTTTAAAATTATAATTTAAGTTTCTTAAATAACTTTTAATGACACTTCACAATGTCGAGTAATAATCGCGGGACAATAATAAAGACAAGTGTATCACCACCATGAATAAGCAAGTTCGGTCTGATGAAGAAATTATCGTTACAAAGGCCCAAAAGCACAAGAATCGCTTTATAATGTACTTGTTATCGGCATTGTCACTTTTAGGATTAGTATCAATTATTACATTTGCGATTGTATTAGCAGTTACAGGTGATAGTGACGAGAGATTCCCTGATGATCAGATTTTTTGTTACGTTACACCATCTCGAGCATACAGCGACTATCACGATGAAATTTCAAATAACATATCAACACACGACACAATCAATACTTATAGTTTAAAAAGATGCCACAATATTGTGATTTTAGCAAATCACAATACAATTAACGCCGAGGCTGTCTTCACTTTACGAAGTTTATTTAAAGACAAGCGATTTTGGATGTGTATCGGGAATTGTGGACTTGATGGAAATTTAGATTTCTGCCCAGAATCTGTAGCAGATAGCATATTAATGGGAACTCTTATGTACTTTGATAGACTAAATTCTTCAAATGTGTACGACGGTTTAATACTAGATCTAAACTGTGGCTATATGCGAAACTTTCAATTGAGTCTCTGGGGGCTTGTCAAACAGTTACAGGGCAGTCAATGGGAAACGAAAAAATTACACGTTGTGATGAAGAAAACAGATTTCATTCGTCACTTTAATTATCTTAAACAGGTTGATATGAAGCTTCCTTCCCATGTAAGCGGCGTTCATCTAATGGATCTTGGTTTCATTCGTAATACCGAGCATTTATTTAATAACCAAGACATTCGATATGAAATTCCTTTAGTTTCGAAATTGAGAAGCCTTAAAGCGTTTGGTGATATTAATTTTTTTATAAACATACCTCAACGATAGTATTTATATAGAATATCGCAAAAATACACAGATATTCTATTAAATCTCTACACGAATGTTGTAAACACTAGCTCTGGGATGGACAATATTTTGAAAGAGTTACCATCGCACATTAAATTTCGAAAGCTATCACAGAATTATACTCTTGGAAGTGAAGAAATGGAATTAGCGCACGCTCACAATTTACCAATCTCCTTCGAAATAGTAAGCGATTTCGATGTATGTCATAGGTGTTTCAATACATCACAGTTGTGTAGTTTTCTTGTTAACAGTAAAGGATTATGTGAGTATATTTTAATTGAAAATTACGGAAATTCGAATCATATATATCCGCTTATTAATATCGACGAGTCTGTACATATATTAAAAAACTACACCAACGGCTACATATATCATAGTACATTCTCACACTACCGTTTTCCTCAAATATGCAATGGTTTTATTTTACAACAATTTGAAATTTAAACAACAGATATCACAATGAACGACGGTATAACGATCGTACGTAAATCTGATAAAATAAAATGTAAAATTGCGGCTGTAGGTCGTAATTATAGATGTAACGCTTGCCTAAAATATATTAGAGTGATGCCTCATAAATGTGTGTCAATTATATCATCGAAAAAAAATATTTGCTTAAAAGAAGACGCGTGTACACTCGCTTTACGGATTCTACAATCTAATAGATACAATTTGAAAATCGAACGAATACCGTATGTTACTAAAGAAATTCTAGACCTGAGAAATTACATTACGATCGAAAATAATGATTTCAAGTGGACTAAAGGAACGAAAGAGATAGATTTGCCAGAAGATATTTTTTGTAGAGATTCATTTGAAACGCAAGTACCAATAACAGATGGTAAAATTTTAACTGAACAGTCCGACATTAGTAGGTGGGCTTTTATAAATAACAGGGCTTATGTTACTGTCAGTTGGAATGAACGCGACATGAGTACATTTTGGAATCCTAGATTTGAAGATGACTATGAAACTGACACTGATTTATGACTTGCATCTATATTTTTTCGCGATTTATTGAATCGACTTATATGAGAGTTGGACGGTTACAATTTTTTTTCGACATTACAAAAACGATACACGTATTTTTCTAGCTGTAAATATATTTACTCGACAGTTACCATGAATAAGTGTGATAAATCTTGCAGCGTCGACTGTGAGGATAAAGTCTGTGTTCATAAAGATGCGTTTAGTTTCCGGACAAGTGGTGTCATCGTTGATTCTATTTTACAACTTGCAAAGCAATTACAAATTGAACGCGACAACGCAGAAGTCGTGTACAGTGAAAGTGAGACGAAAATATCCAATCTGGAACTTGAAATTGAGAATTATGACAAGATTATCAAAAAAATCGATAACAAGCTAGAGGCATATGAAAATGATTTGAGCAGTATCTCATTCATAAAACAGAAATTAGAATGTCAAGTTAACCATGCCTTGATTGCTCGAGAAGCTTTAGATGTTAATTTTTTCGTAAAATGTCGCCTGTGCCATTCGAAGGTTGAAAATTTTTTTGTTTTTCATTGTTGCTCAGCGAAAATATGCAAAGGATGTGTTCGCAGAAATTTTTTTGTAACAATGGGTGACGATTGTATAAAATGCAAATCAAAGTTCGTAACTTGTTCTTATATTGATTATAATCTGTGTATATCTCGCACAGCGCCAACAAGCCAGATTTATGATTTACTGCAGAGTACTACGATAATTTCTAGATTTTTTAATAATTATATCAATCAAGATGGAACTTTCAGATTGGTAGATTCGGATGATAAAAAATACAAGAGAATCGGGGACTATATTACAAGAAACGATAACGCGTCAACGTCCGTTACAGTTAATTCAGAACTTGGACTGTATCCTATATGCGAGGTGTGTATGACAAATTATAAATTTCACGAAGATAGATTATTATATCTTGCTAACATACAAAATGAATTAAATCGTTACAACAAATCTTCTCAGGAGCTTTTAAACAAAATTTATCAGATTCATGCCGACAAAAGTACATGCGTTATTAAAAGGGACGATAGTATTTGTAAATTGAAGGCATTATACACGCAGCGTGATCGATCTAAACATTATACAATGTCTAAGGAGTATATTTCTGTTTTAGATAGAAATATACAAATTTTATCGAAACTCGAAGAGTTTCATAGCGGTTCCAATAATGTCGCATCTTCGGCTACACAAAATCTTACAACGCCATTATTAATATTTCCATCTGTTGCTTGTTGTGTATGCTATACCTACTCTTATATGAGTATGTGCAAACTTAATCCATGTCAACATAGTTTGTGTATGAAATGTTGGAAAAATATTGATTCTGATAGCTGTCCAATCTGTCGAGGTATCGTTGATTCTTTTGAATATTGTATCGAAGGCAAAATTGTATATTCTCATATTTGTGAGAGACAAGACATGTCGATTGTAACCACTACGGTTTAATTGAGAGGAAATGTATTAGACAAAAGAGTTGTGGTAGTCTTTTAGACTACTGTAAATTGAGAAATTTATTACATTCCAAATATATATAATACTCACACCACTCAGACATAATACTCATACTTTTTAATATTTAAAGGTGGCGGAGGCATTCATATCACTCAAATATAATACTCATACTTTTTAATATTTAAAGGCGGTGGTGGTTGACTTTTTTTTTCGAAAAAAATAAGCAATTCGATTGAACGTGCGGCTGTGGTTTATTGGTCTCTGTTTATAAAAAGCTCGATTCTTCTGCGAAAAAAAATCTGTGATATCAGTGAGGACGATGGGTTTGTATTTTAGAAACGCCCGTAGACTTAAAAATGGAAAAACAATTTTGATTAACTATTGGACTCTTGGTGAAAGTAACATAGAATACTCGACGCGAAAAATTGAAATCAACACAAATCTTGTGTTGATTAGACAACTAGATCATATCCATAAATCCAACTACAGTGGATACGAGGAAATTTGGAAATATTCAATGCTGGAGGGCACAAAGGAGTATGCGTTTCAATATTGTCTGGAAAAAGGCTTGTATTTCATGCAAAAAAATAAACAACTGTCGAAATCGATAATTTTATTTACATCTACACTGTGCGAATTTATAAATTGCAGTGCCGTACAAAAACATATACTAAAGATGAACATCAGAATAACATACAATGGAAATAAATTGATTTCGCTATTTTATATCAAACTCGACTTTTTGTCTGTCAGAGACAAAAATATATTCTTGTTCGATTATCTGACACAAAATTATGATTACACTCCACAAATTATAGAGTTGGACATGGATGTAGAATCTTATTGTTCTCAGTGGCTGGATACGCGTTTTGGATACATACCAGGACAATTTCTACAAAAAAATAAAGACGAGTTTGGAAATGAACGAACGTTGTTAAAATATGAAAAATTTGCGATGATATTTTTGAATGAGGTAACCTCTATTCCGAGCAGCAGTTATAACATTTGTACATTTATCATAAATGGATTCCAAGAAAATAGCTGGACTGTATATTCCTGTGATTGTAACATCGACGAAGCCGATCTTGCACAGTATTGGTATGAGTTGCTTTTCAATATGAAAGATGCAAGGGTTACCGCTATAAGTTTTGTCCAAATTAAAACGACATCAACGACAAATGACAATTTCTGTAATGCTGATTGTATAGAAGGAATGTCTTTCATAAAAGAATTATCAATACTTCTCAAGAAATTAGAAACGATTTCAAATTGGCGATGTGATACTTTTATAAATATTATTAATCATTTTGAAATTATATCTCCAATTTTACCAGGAGATATAAGCGCTGAAAAAATACGCTCCAATCTTTTCAATCATAAAGAAGGCGACCAGATCGATCCGTCTATCATGGAATTAATTGTTAAAAATTTCGATCGTGTATGTTGTTTGAGATACAAATCGCATATTCAGTGCCAACCACCAACAAATATTATTTTCAAAGATAAAAACACAACTGCTCACATTTACGATCGTAATAATTTCCACGCTAGGGTACAAATTAAACGAACATTGTTACAGCAAAAGGAACGCTGCCTGGGACTTCAAAAATTTAATACTTTATCGTCCTATTACGATAGACTACCATACGAATTAAATATGTTGAGTCTGGATAGTGATTCAATATCTGCAAGATTGTCGAATGTGTCGTTTTATTATTGGCCACAAAGTAATGATATTAGTGCATCGGCAGCCACCGATTACAACTTCGATGGAGGAATTGTATATTCAGAAGCTGGGTTGTTTGTTCACACAAATATAATTGGTTTCGATTTTAATTCTCTTTATCCATCGATTGCGGAAATTTTTCATTTTACGCCAGAGAATATTATTAAACGACCAATGCAAGTGTTCAATCGCACATTTCAATGTAGAAAATATACATATCCTGTGATCATGGATAATAAGAATTCTCTGAAGGGGGTAACCGTGAGGATAATTCAATCTCTAAAAAAGCGAAAATGCAACCAAGGAAAACAAAAAACACTCTACAGCCCCAACTTTAAAAAATTTAAATATATTAGGAAAAAATTGCTAAAAGAAAAATGGAAAACGGCATCTGAGGCATTCAAAATTTTAAGCAACTCGTGTTACGGCGCTTGGGCTGCTAGAATACAAAACAGTAAAGAGATATTCTCGCCGGTGACTTCAGAGATGGTTTCAATGCAGGGTAAATTGTTGTGGATCGCTTTAGGAAATTATTTAAGCTCTGAAATACCAGACGCAAAAATTATTTACGGCGATACAGATTCGATTGTGATTTCTTCGTGCGATAAGCGATTTTGTACATTAGAAAGCACGCGTGCATACTGCGAAACGCTGAACATCAAAATTATGAATTCCATCCAACAAAAAAATCCATCATATAATCCCTCGGATGCCAACGCTGGTCTGAGTTTAAAAGTTGATCTGTACACTCGGTCGTTCTTCTGTTACGGTAATAAACAATATGCTTATATTGACCATCGCAATCAGAATATTGTATTCAAGGGAATATTGAATTCGTCAGAATACACAAATGAATCTATTGTAACGTTTGAAAGAATTCTTATTTCATATTTACTAAAATCAGACTATGTAGACAGTGAAGATGAAGAAATTGTTATTATAAATTTGCTCGAACTATTCGATGCAGCCTTTAAAACTAATCCACCCGTGAACACTGTTGTTTGGTGTGAATTAGATACACATTACGAAACGCACCATCGATCACTTTCGCTTATAGTAACAAAAATATTACTAACGCTTCTAAATGGTAAGTCGTATGCCGATTCTATATTGTCTAGATTTTTTCCGGCTCTTAAAGAGGGAATTTTCTTTAAAAATCTTTTCATACGCGGAATAGATGTTAACAAAATATTGATAAGAAAGCCCGATTTGTCAAAGTCTAAAAATTTCGACAGATATTGTGTTTTCGACAATACTCGCTTGTGTTTGAAAAGCCACTTAAAAAGGATGATCAGTGAGAATTTTATAACAAGCTTTTAGAGATGTATGAAGAAAACGAAAACAAGGATAAGCAGAATTTGTCGACGATGCGAAGGCAAAAGTCAAGAGGAAAACAACAACACCGCTATTCGCCGCTTGCTGGTGGCGGCGGTGTTGTGAATATTTCTCGTATTTGGCGGAGAGATAAACAACGAACTAGTATTGAATTCGTTCGTATGAGCTTTGCCGTTGAATTAGGCGAATTATTATCGCGAAAATTAATTGAAGGCTGTCTAATGAAATATCAAGAGAATTTAGCGATTTCATTAAACGACGAATGCAATATGTTACTGTTACTGCAGACAGCGATTTTATATTGCGACCTGCTTATGAGATATGTTGACCAGTCTGAACTCATGATTTCAGAATATCACGAGGGCAGGAAATTCCAAAGGTATAAAAGATTCGAATATACATATTTATTAGACGGGTTAAAAAAATTTAAGCCGACAAGAAAAAAATATTCAAATCACATATTCCCTTTGGCTTTCCGGCATATTAGCAATTACTTGCGCTGTCCGGTCACAACGAGAATGGACATGAATTATTTAAAAAGCAGCCCAGAAGTATTTTGCAAGAATGAAAAAATATATTTATCTCCAAATGATGAGATATTATTGAACTGTGATGAGCAAACATCAGTGGCTGAAAAGGTATTGGCAAGTGATCCTTGTCTTCTCCGCATGCATGAAATGTACAGGGAGGTCCATCCTTCGCAGTTTCCTATATTTGATTATGCTTTTTTTTTAAAGTTTGTGATAGAATTTGGAGCACACGGTGGCTGTAATTGTGATCATGGTCTGAAAGTGCAATCATTACAAGAAAAATATACTAGTAAGGTTATTACGATAAAATACCTGTGCCACGAACTTCTTACGCGAACTCGCATGGCATATGAATATGATATGCAAAAAACCAAACAAGAAACCATATATAAATTGTATTAACATTTCCAATTCTATCAAGCACTATAACAAAAATGCCTATATTTTCTGAAATACACAAAAGACTTGCGCCCTTTAATGAGCCATTACACGATCCCCCGGATAGAGAAAATATTCTTATATCATTGTTAACAAAGTTAATCGGCGACATAGACTTTTATCAAGATATTTGTATTATTCCGGGAGTATTCGAATCTTTGCAATATGTAAATTCAATACCGATAAATAATTCTTCTATTGATTATCAAGGCTTATTGAATGACATCAAAAAATTGTTGGGTGGGTCCGAGATATTTAAATTGAAGACCATCTCTGATAAAACGTGTATAGTTTTAAACACTGGCGATAAGTTCGACAAAATCAGCCAATACCTATATGTATCATTTGGCTTGTTGTTGCGCTTTTCAAGTGCCGTGCAAATATTTAATAATCCGACAAAGGACACGTGGAATTTATTCGACAGAATCCGCTTAACTTATAATCTTTTAGATGATACTCTGAGAAAATCAAACAGTGAGACTATTTTGAATATTATAAACAAAAGTACCGAGGAGAATACAAACTACTCTCCAAAAACCGATGCCCCAAATATATTTGTAATTTTACATGCGTATATATTTTGCAAGTATTGCGTTGCACTCAGTATAGAGGTTTCTGATATAGGATCATTACTCGAGAGGGTCAAATTTATAGACGAAGAATTTTTTTATTTTAAAATGCCGACAATTGAACAATTCACTAACAGCCTTAGCTTGATATCGAGCTCCACAGTAGACGTTGAAACGGCTAATCGTTGGTATTATCAAATTGATTTGGAATTAAAGTCGCTTGGGATGTCAACGATTATAACGAATAACAATTTGCTAGATCTCAGTGGGTATCTAAACCAAGAAATATGCAATTTCCCGCCTTCTTCATATTTTCCAAAGCCGATTGCGACTCTGGGTGGTGTTTTTAAAATCCCCAAATGTTCTGTGGCGAATGTAGAAAAAATTGGCTACGCGAATAATTTTTATTTCACGCCTAGTGTGTTTGAAAAAATCTTACGTTTGAGCTTTGTTGATAAAATACCAGAGCTTAATGACAGTGTTGTAAATATTATTGATAAGGATCACACTTCTACAAATACAACCGTCAATGGAAGTCAACCGTCTACGACTTTTGCAAAGACAGCAACCACAATGGCGTGTGTATGTTTACTTGGTTATGGAGCTTATAAATTTTCAAAGATAAGAAAACAAACTCGTCAAGCGTTGAAAAATTCGAATTTTCCATAATTTTTTTCTTGTTCGTTTATGCACTATGAAGCGCCGTGACCATCTTCGTCGTGTCAATACTATTAAAGGGATCTTACAAACAATTGGTATCGTCGGTATTTCATATTTGATCGGTAACACGATGGCAAAATTGAAATATAAGAACCACACGGATTTAGTAAAGGAATTGAAAAAACTACACGCAACTAATGACGACTCTATTATATTACACGCTTACATAGAACATCCGAGTAAGTTTGTATTTTTAGAATTATCGACAATCGGTTGTGCGTTCTGGTCTAACGACAAAATTCACATATACGACTTTGATCACGAATACTACAGTAATCATCAATCGTATATAGATCACCAGTTAAACAAAAATGACAACATGGAGCTTGTTTTGGTTGTGGATATGAAAAAAAATATTAAATACTTTCAGTGGGATATTAAAGAAACGATTTTGAGAGAGCATCTTAATTTGAATTATCATGCCGGCGAGCAACATGAGTTTGTTACTGAATACTATAAAAATAAAGGAATTGTGACAAAAATGTTTAGCTTCCACAAAACTCCTATTACCAACATCGTTACGGTTGTAAAATATTTATTAAACACTGGACACATTCTTTATTCTTAGACCTACCAAGCGAGAGTCGTATTTTTTTTGGATGTGTTAACAACTCCTGTCGTAAAAAATGTGTGCCACACACACGCGGAAGACAAAAAAAAGGAAATCTGCTAGTTAAAAAGCAGCTACAAAACTTCATACAGGAGCTACTAGCGGACACTTGAATGTGGAAAGTACGTAGAGTATTTTTTTTGTCGAGTGAGGTTTTTATTAAAAGAAGCGTGGACTGAAATTTCAGTTCCACAAAAATCTCGCTCGACTGTGTTTCAACTCAACACACTTTGTACAAGTGAAACTCTTGTATAGGGAAAAATCAGTTTCGCCACAGTCTCAATACACTTCGTACAATTGAAACTCTTGTATAGAAGGGAAACAGAGCTTACTCGACATTCAAATCTCGCTCCACTGTGTATACAAATATAAAACATAGTTTTACAGAGCTAACCACGTAGAGTTTTTTTTGTCGAGTGAGGTTTTTATTAAGAGAAGCGTGGACTGAAATTTCATTGAGTTACGAGAAGACAGAGAATTGACGCTCGGCGAATTCTAGTCTAGCCTTGACTTATTTCAGAAAAAAATAACTAAAACAGCAACCGAAGAGTTTTTTTTTGTGGGTTTTCCATATTTTACAACTAGACTAAGTCCAATTTCAAACCATGCATCGACACGGAACCGTCAGTGTGGTGTGGAAAGAAGCAGAACCTAATCGAAAATATAAGACCATGGCACAGGTGTGTGTGGAAAACCGCGTCATGGCCCAGTGGCACGCTAACGCATTAGAGGGCGAAAAGGGGAATTGGTCTACAGTTAAGACGCCAACCGATGTCCGAGCAGACGGAATCCCGGACGATGGATACATCCTAAGTGCTGGGCACAGAGATGAACGGGATTGTGTAAATTTTACGAACGATGAGATGAGGAAGGTATTAGCAAACGAAAAATTCGATTGGCGTAAATTTGCGATTCCAGTTTCGGTTGGAGACGTCATCATAGTTAAATGGGACTATGCACAAAAGCATAAAACCAGAGGCTACGAATGGTGGTTGGCAGAGACTAATTTTTGCACAAGACTTAAAAGCAAAGATTTCGGCGAATCTCCAATTGCAGTCGATTATTATGATGAGGAGCCGTATTGGAAACACGAATTACCGACTAAGGATCTAGTCACATTTAAAGTTTCGAGTGGACACGTTTACGATATCGAGCGACAACAGACAGCACCGCGTTATTTTATTCTTCTGTTGAAATGGATAGTAGCTGATACTTCCAAAGCATTTCACGTACCGATAATCATATCATCCAATTTGTGAATTCGACTACTCCTTATTTATTCTACTAAAAGTAAGGATGATGAACGTCACCTGCCGGCTGTTGGTGACTTTTTTTTTGAAAACAGGGGCGGCTTATATTCATTTTGCGCAATACATTTATTCTTTAAAGAATAAACGCGCCGATTCTGAGAATCTCCAGCTGTCGGATTATACTCTTGCTTGACTATACAGACCGTAACTCGTAGGTTTTTTTTTCGTTCGCCCGAAATATCTACATACTTAAGCATCAATTTTTTTCCGCATCGAACTGACAAAAAAAATTAAACTAAGCTAGAATTTACTCTAGTAATTTTTTTTATTTGCAAACACCAACGATGACGACCATTTGTTTGAGTCCAGCCGTCATATGTGCTGATGAAATATCGCCGCTGTATTATTTTTACGAGGCTTACGGATGTTCGAAAATCAAGAACAGCCAACAAGCTTACTCGAAACGATTGAATGCGCTTCGAAAGAAAATCCACGGTGAGTCCGACGTTTCGGATATCGTAATAACATCTGTAGGTCGAATATCGATCGATCATCACGGTATAAATTTCACTGACGATGAAAGACGGAAATTATTCGAAACATCTAGGCCAGCTACGATTTTGCTCAACGAGCGGGCTATACGTGAAATTTTCACACAATCCGATTGTAAGATACTTTTTAAAGATCCTCGTCGACAAGAATTAAACGATAGTATCGAAGAAACAGAAGAGGCTATAACGCTTCTATCAAAGTCCGTCGTTACTACGTTCGACTATAACATAACCGGTCGCTCAGCGCCGTTTCGCCTGGCGAGCGTTTTCGATTTGAAAACCCGTAAACCATGGTTTTTTGGCAGACTGGCTGCTCGTAATTTTGCATATATAAAGGCCAGAAACGCAATCAGCGATCACGTATCCGAAGAAAACATCAAAAGACTCGAGCAAATCGACATAATGCCTGTACAACCAGAGGGCCTTGATTCAAGGCCCTCTGGTTGTACAGGCGATTCTCTTCATCCGCACACTCTGATGATCGATCAGACCGGTCTAATGGAGTTGGCATGGAATTCTGCGATGCCTGAAGCTAAAATAATCCGTCAGTGGATCCTGGGAGAGGTCCTGCCGCAATTATTTGAGACTGGACGTTACGATATACGCGAGCGCTCGGACGACTCTAACGCCGCTTTGAATGAACTCAAGCGTAAATTTTTAGAGCGCGACGATGAATTACGAGATAGTAAGCATAAAATTCAAAGACTGGAGAATGAAATTGATCTTAAAGAACAAAAAATTGCACAAGTGGAACACGAGAAAATTATCGCCATAACCGCAGCAGAGCAGGAAAAAAAATCTGCAATAGCCACAGCAGAACAGGAAAAAATAATAGCTCAGTCGGAAACCCGTGCCGTTCGATTCGAGTTGGAGAAAACTGACAGAGAATTAAAACGAACGAAATGTAGATTACGCGAAAGGCAATCTCGTTCTGTCAATACATTTAAATTTCCAGAGAATCAAAATCTCGAACATTATATTTTTTTAGTAGCTAAAGATTCGTCGTTGAGACGTTACGATAATAATGTAGGTTTGTCTTACATACCAGCCGCGCCAGAACATTTATTTAATATGACTAAGTATACGAATAAAAAGGGAAAACAACGATTACCACCGAAGGAATTGTTACGTTTTACGACTGCCCGAGTTCAGAAACGAGGCTCGAAGAGAAGTTTAACGGAAGTATTAAAATCAGGAGGATGTATAGTTAAAAAACGTAAAGTACCGGACCCCGTGAACGGCTTGAATTTATTGCATCGTGAAATGTCTATTGTTAAAATGGCAAATTATACAAGCAACCAAAACGAACGCGTAGACGCTTACACTATCATGATGAATGCCGCCGCATCGTCTTCGAACGGAGGTGAAGTTAAAATGCTTAAAAATGGAACGTCGGTCGATTTTAATGAGAATGTTTATTTCGACAGAGAATACTCGACACAACAGACAGATATGAAAAAATTTATAAAATAATGTTAGCTAGGTGTATACAAAGTCGACAGTTTCGCCGCAGCTTCAACACACTTCGTACAATTGAAACTCTTGTATAGAAGGGAAACAGAGCTAACTCGACATTCAAGTCTCGATCGACTGTGTATACCAATATAAAACATAGTTTTACAGAGCTAACCACGTAGAGTATTTTTTTTTGTCGAGTGAGGTTTTTATTAAGAGAAGTGTGGACTGAAATTTCAGTTCCACAAAAATCTCTCGCTCGACTGTGTATACCAATATAAAAACATAGTTTTACAGAGCTAACCCGACATTCGTCGTTTGTCAAACTGATATTTTAGCAAAAAATATAGTTTACAGAGATAAAAACTCGCTCGACCATGATTTTAAAAATTAAATATCAGTTTGCACTCGCTCGCCTACTCGACAACTCGTAGTTTAAAAAAAATGTCTTCAAATGATCCTAGCTAGCCCTCAAAATCGCTGTGGTTCTACACGCAATTTCGAGGGCTGTACAAATTTGATGACATGAATCTCGACAACATCGGTACCTACTAAATTTATCAACGTCCGCTTAAAAAAATAGACCATGCGCGTCGAAGAACTTCCATTAATAACAACATACGATGGTTTGGTTTTTGACGGACCTTACGTATACATTGTCAAGTGTGAGACTAACAGCTCCACAAAGACTATTATATATCGAGCACTGGATAATAATTTTTTAGAATTTTCAGCCAACAGACCCGACGTTCCATTAACTAGTTGGAATTTTTCACTGGTTGATGTGATTCCAATCACGTCGACGATTTACTATGAAATATATAAATTGCAACTTCGTTGTACGATTTAAACAAAATTCGGGCATCTGTGAGTTATAAATTAGCGAAAAATAGCGCGACATTTTCACATGGATTCATAGTGTTGATATTTACATCGATCGAATTGCCGATGCTCTTGAATTGAACGGACAACTTTTTAAGGGACAGTTACCCAGCAGAGGACCGATGTGTAATGAGAGTCATCAGTGTTGCTGTATTAAATCCGCTGTGGCAGCGGGTTATATCTAACTGTTCGAGTCTTTTGATATAAATTCTTAATTTATGGCTTTGAGAGAAATTCTTCGCTATCGTCAAATTTCTTCTACAAAATACAGTCCCAAACGTAATCGACCGTCAAAGTGTTTTTTTTCTATACAGGAGTTTCAATTGTACGAAGTGTGTTGAGACTGTGGCGAAATTGATCGAATTTAGTGTGGTATTTTTTTTCGCGAAAAAAATACTAGTGGCTGATACAGGAAACCAACTGTCGATAGCAGGGTCGATGCTATATAAGAGCGTGGTTATCAGCCGTCACGCGTTCAGTATACTCACGACAGCGATATCATTGACATCACATAATGGATTCACTCTTTGACAATTGTGTACGCGTTATAGTCAATTCGCATGATTACGAATCTATCTGTAAATATAATTTACCAGTGTCGTTAAAGAATCATTTGTGCATTTCCATGTTCAATCAGCTAACGGTAATTAACTACGAGGTGGAATGGATTAGCCCTGCCTTCATTAAAGACTTTCAAGACCATATTAGATGGGACAGTTTTGTAAATTATCAGTTGAAACTCAGTGAAGACATTTTAGAAGAATATCAACAATTCCTCAATTGGGAAACCGTGTGCCGCACACAAAAACTTAATGGAGAATTTATAGCAAAAATGCAAAAATACATCGATTGGGAAACTGTGTCAGTGTACCAACAATTAACCGAAGCCTGTATTATAGAGTTCAATGAAAAATTAAATTGGAGTAGTCTCAGTCGCTATCAAGTTTTGAACGACGAATTGATTGCACAATTTAAAGACAAAGTCGATTGGCCTCTTATTATAAAATGGCAATCAATACAAGAGGATACGATAGAAAAATTCCAAGACCTGATAGATTGGAAAGCGCTATCAAGTACAAAGAGACATTTTTCGGGACCGTTTATAGAGAAATTCGTGGATAAAATTCATTGGACAGCGTATGTTTTAGCACGTTGCAATTCTAAAGAATATAAAACCAAGGATGGTATCTATGTAAAATATATTAAAAAATATTTCAAAAAAGTTGAGTGGCGTGTGATATCACAATTGCCAAGCCTTTCGCTAAAGTTCATTGAAACTTTTCAAAACGAAGTGGATTGGAATTCAATTTCATATTTCAATACGAGACTCGATGAAAGTTTTCTTCTTAAGTTTGGAACTAAAATTAATTTCAAGATTGCATTAATATACTACCATTACAATGGTCTATCGTTGGATTTCCTTTCTAGATATCAGGAGAAGTTAGACTGGAATAAAATTTCGACGCATCAACGATTAAATGAGGAGATAGTTTTTAAATTTAAAGATAGATTAAATTGGTCTGCATTTTGTTGTCGGCACACACTAACAGAGTCATTCATTGAAAGATTTCAAGATCTGGTCGACTGGCAAGTAATTTTTTCACGGCAGACGCTGTCGTGTGAATTTATCGACAGGCATTATGACAAAATGCGATACACCATTGGCCATTCAACAATTCGTAGGCTACCAGAAACATACATCGAGAAATATCAAGAAAAGATGTCATGGGAAGATATTTCGCAATTTGGAAATATTTCTGAAAAGTTTATTGATAAATACCAGCATAAAGTTATTTGGAGTTTGATATTCAGATACCAGAAGTTGTCAGAGCCATTCTTAGAAAAATTTATACATAAAGCACACCACTGCTGGGGTATAATTTCTCAATGGCAATCGTTATCTGAAAATTTTATTCGCAGACACTGTCTAGAATTAGACTGGTTCCACATATCGTCCTATCAAAAGCTATCTGAAAATTTTGTGAGCGAATTCCATAAACGCGTTGCATTTTTTTCTCTATTCTGTAACAACAGAAATAAGTACAGTTCAGAATTTGTAAAAAAATTCGTAAACGATTGTAATGAATATCCTTCTACTCGTTTTAGTATACTACCCTACGAATTTCGCATAAGATATGGATTTGTCATGAATTATATGGAATGATTGTATTAATAAAAAATATAAAATTACTGTACTGTGTTTTCTTTTATTTTTTTTATCTAAGGCTCTGCGTTTTCGGATGCTCGAGTGTATTTCTTTGCGAAAAAAAATACGACCGACCACTATTTTACGTAACTTACTTAAGAGCGAAATACTCCTTGATACTTCATGAGGAGACTTGATATAAAGATCTATATTGGGCAAGTTTGTTCTAAACTTTTGTTAAATTTAGAATAAAGTAAGTAAAGAAATAACAGCAGTGTGTTTAATTTTTTTTAAATATAATATTAAACGGCAAGCTAGGGCTCTGTATCAATCTCCATATTTTGAAAGGCATTTAATACATGTCCAGGTATAGTAGAATCATTTGAATTTAATGTCAAATTCATATATTTAAAATGTTCTTTGAGCTTTCGACCGAACAGAGTTTCCTCGATGTCATCGGCTAAATTTTCACATCTGCGTTCAACATCTTTAGCTTGATGATACAAATCCTTTGCTTTGTAACAGTCTTGGAACTTCTTTTTATTTTTCGATATAAACTTCTCAAAGGTTTCAATGAAATCTAGCAAATCTATCTTCATTCTCGATTCGGGAGCCACGTGTCGCAAAATGAAATGATACAATGGATCCTGTTCTCGCTCAGACTGCCATTTTGCCTTTAGACATTCCTCGGGCACAGCGGAGAAGCACAGGGATTTAATCCGAGTCTTGTCCATTTTTAGAGCCTTATACCTTGCACACAATAAGAGCATAAGAGTACTGGCCATTGTTCTTAATTTTGCCCCATTGAATGACTTATCCGCTTGGTGGATTTGTTTAGCACTGGCTACAGGAAAATGAGTCGTGATTTTGGGAACCTTGCTCTTTTTATTGGTCCCCTGTGTTGTTGTTGTTGTTGTGTGTTTTCGTTTTCTTTTTTTTTCAGCGATATTGTCTACAAATTCAGTCTCGAGTGGAATGTAACGACAACGATCTGCAATTGCCTGACTACTGGGAGAATATTTGGGTAGGTCGTTCGATGCGATGAATGGTATACAATTAGGAGTTATCTCCAGCTGAACGCCGCCATAAGGTGGTCGGGAAACTATATCATCGTTACCACTTATAGCTTTCAGCCAAGCCATAGAACGCTTGTCTTCATCCCACGCGTGTTCGCTCATAATCATGATTCGTTCTTCACCGAAGCACTCTGCATGAGTCGTTGATAATTGAGATTTACCATCGGTACCCCTAGACTGGACTGTAAAGCAGAAAGTACGCTTGAGTAAATTCACAAGCGTACTCTTTCCGTTTCTCGTGTCTCCGAAAAATAGAAACAACGAACGACCATAACAGCCCCCGCTTAGACATGCCATAATCGAATCGATCGTAAACTCACGTACAGATATTCTTGGGAATAATTTTATAATGAACTCAGATAGAGAATTTAAGTTCAGCGACAGTTCGTTTTCTGTATCGCTACATAATATTTTTAATGGACTAGCCGTATAATTGTATTCTAATGCAAGTATAGTCATGTTAGGTCTTAAGAATCTCGCAGTTTTTATATCAAATACATAATTATCATATTGAAAACTATTTGAGCTAAATCTAGATTTGTCCTCAAAGCATATATAATCGTTGCGGCATTCGAATTTTTGTTCTATAAACTCCTTGCAGTTTATGCGATATGTTTTTATTAGACCATCAGCGAATTTCTGAAACAGCGAGTCGTTGAAGCATACTAATCGTTGTTTTTGTTCATCGTCGTCGACGTCGCTCTTTCTAAATATTGATGGAAGAGTAGCAGTATCTTCGAATTTGAATATAGGAGGCAAATAGTTGCGCGATGAAGAATCCAATTCGACATTGATTTCAATTTGCGAAAATAAATCTTCATCTAAATCAGAGAATATCGAATCCGTGTCACTATCTTCATCGATTAAATACTCCTCGACATTTTGAAATTTAAATCTGTTGGGATCATAACTTTTACAAATTTGATACATAATTTCCAAGTCCCTTTCTAAAGTATCATCTAGAATTTCCACACCACTACCATCGACGCTATTACTACTACCTATTATGTCTTCAGAGTGTTGTGGATTAGGAGGGTCGCTGGAGCTACTGATGCAATTATCATCGTCATCATCTTCGGCTTCTGGTGCCGCTAAAAAATATTCATCGGACAACATAATATATAATATTATCGTATCGTAAAGTTAATAAAGTTTCGCGTGTAAGCTGCTTTACCCCGACACTATTGCGATTTCTTACTAAGAGTAGTGACAGTTTTGTTGCGATTATTCAATTTGTACAATAATTCTAAAAATCCATTTAAATCTTCTTGGCAGGATTCTAGGTTGGTTAAATTTTTCTGTAAAATACATTTTAATAAACTCACTGCATCCGATGGAGAACAGTTGTAAAAAATAAAAACAACATCTGGACATTCTATAAGATTAGTAGACTTAAGAAGTTTCAATTTATTCAACACCATCTCCTTTGTTGCTGGCGCATAAGTATGGATTTTATGAATATACATTTCGTTGGATAGTTTATCTATGAGACCTGTAAAGTGTTCTAAAGCCATAGTCGCGATTGCAACTTTGCCGTTGGAATAACGAGATGAGTATTTAAAATATCGATTTGATGATAATTCAATGTACTCAGATATGAGATTATTACATGCAAATTTAGAATAAAAATACTGCATGGTATCGTTGTCTTGTCCAATGTACATGTTTAAGTAGTTAGATGGAAATTTTTTAAACGCTTCACAATTTTCTTTTCGCTTAATTTTAGACCCTGTCAGTATATCAAGAATACACATGAGTATATCATATTCAAAACAGCCCATCGTGAATCCTTTGAATTAATAAATAATCCACTAATGGATAACAAAAAAATAGTGGAGTTGTAAAAATAAGACAAGATTGGCGTAAGGATATACATATAAAAAACAGACAATATAGGCGCTAAGTAACTTTTATATGATAAAATTTCATAAGCTCGGTAACATTACACTTATAGCATTTTTATACGATTAAATTTCATAAGCTCAGTAATATTACATTTTTTATCAAATAGCAAATAAAATTTATAAATTGACACTTTGAATTTTTTTGTCCTGGTACCAGTATGATCTGATATGTTCTCTGCACACTGGACAATCTTGTCGCTCTAGCAAATTGATACAATCTTTACAACAACTGTGCTGACATGGAATCAACATACACATAACAATTTTTGCCATTTCTTTTCGTGTATTTAAACACACACAACAACGGGGAGTTTTTACTAGAAGCAACGGACGATCATCTTTATCCCAGACACTTTCTGGAGCCTCTTTCAGGACCAAACATTTTAGATGGTTGACGATAGAAATTCCGAGATTGAGTCGAGCCACTTCGGCCGTTGAATCCTCCACGGTGTCCATCCTGTAATACTTTGCTTGTATATCTTCCAAGTCTCTTTCCATACTTCTGGTGCGAGCTCGCAAGTTCTTTAATTTTTCTGAACTTTTTATATGCGTCATTGTTGATTTAATAAATAATTTTGTGCGACAAATAAACTTCTCTTTCAAAATTGCCAAACTGCATCTAGCCTTTTCCTCGGTAAGTGGAATTTTCGGACGCGTATAGAATTCATTCCCCAAATACACGATATCGATGTTACACTCTTCACATATTTTATTAGATTTTGGCAAGTCTCGTTCTGCATCGAGGAAGAGGGCGAGTGAAAGATCATCAGCTGGGTTAATAATGCTTTCCATTAGTCGATATTTGACAAATAGCTTGAACGGTTTATCCACATCCATGCACATAGGGCATTTCGATTCCCTTTTTTGACAATCATAGCAGAATATCCTATCGCAGCAAGTATTAAATACGAATCGCAAACCTGACATTTTTCCACAATTGTGACATGCATTAACGCCGGAATACCACTCTCCACTATTCAATTTATTAAACACCGTCAGATGTTTCATTTGACACTGAATCGTTTTTGCCAAATCAGAATGCCTGCTTACAGTTCCAGCTGTTTTATCAAGCTTTTCCGTATCTCGCGAAATCTTCTTAGTATTTTTTGCGATATCAGATTCTAGACTTGTCCTTAGATTTTCTACGGATTTGTTCAAACCACCAGCCTTTAAAACTGCGACCAATCTATCGCGCTGCTCTTCAAAATCCAATTGGAGATCAGTTAATGCTTGGGCTGTAGAACGTTTTGTATGATTATTCTCGCCATCAACCGTAACATATGTCTCCGCCTTCAAAGTTCTAACAGTCTGCAATAATTTCACAGCTGTTTCTTCAGCTTCGTATAACATTTTTTGAGCACTAGCCCAATGGTGTGAAGCCCTATTATCTTCCTCCTTGACGCATGACACAACAGCAGCTGACATTTGTTTCGTTACTTCATCGCCATCTTCATCGGAATCAGAGGAAGACGATTCCGATGAATACACAATATCCGTAAGTTTTTGAGCAGATGTTGACGGTTGGTGAATATCGACCGGACTTGACAATCGCCTCTGCTTGGTAGTAGAAATAAATTCACTAAACTCGTTGTCTTTGTACACTCGTTTTAAATTATTATCCATTTTGGCACAAAATGAATTGTAACGTAGATCCACACTGCAGTATCGTTGCCTTTTAAATGTACTACACAGAGCAACCTGCGCGCTTTATATAGCTGGCGTAACTTCAAGCTTTATTACAGATAACACACTGTGCCCCACTACTCTGAAGGCGTAAATGAATTTATCTGCATAAACAGATTCAATGGAACGTCGTCAATATTCAATGTTTAAAATCACATTTAATAAACAAGAGGCCCTAACAATGATGGCCGCTTTAAATTGTATCAGTAACAAACTTCAAGAGGTTATAAATATCATAGAAGAGCTTTTGTCATTGCGAGGAGTAGTTTTGGATGATGTTATCGAGAACTTGAGTATCCTGCACGAGTATATTGATAAATTTACAGAAAGTGTCAAAAAGGGGCTTAAAAAAAATACTGTTTGAACAGCTACACTTTTATTAATTAAATGGGTACAACGTAATATCTACCATACAATTCTGCCAAACTCTTAACATAATCAGTAGTCACATTATCAAAGTCCTTACTGTTTGAAGTAGACGAAATATCTTCGCAAACCAATTTAAGATCTGATGGTGTGAGTGTCCCTATTTCTATGCCAATTGCCAACTCGGCGGGTATTTTTTTTTTTTTGCTAAATCCCAACAATCTGTTGTCGTTTAATTTGCAACTTTGTAAATTTTTCGACGCTTCGAAACTAGCTTCAATGCTATTAAAAAATTTATCTTGGAACACATGTAAGCGAAGTCCTAATGTTGACGACGATACTAAACAAAATGTTTGTCGTTTGTTAATCTTAAATTTACCTTCTCTGATTAACTTTTGGCAGTGTTTTATCATCGCTTCATTGAATTTTGACATACAACTTTCGTCGAATAAGCAGTCCAATGAGATCCTAGTTGATAAATCTATAATTTTATTGCCAGTGGAGATCAAGCTGTAATTGTGAATATGTATAAGGGATCCTTTGTCAGTATATCTCTTTAATACCAAAGCATTGGAAAGAGACTTCCAATCGTCATGAAAATGTGTTTTCATTACATCCGTTGTATTTTTAGACTTTCTTTTACAACCCCTAACTCGAAGCTTCTGACTCTCGCAACATTCTCCATCATCATTGTCATCATCTTCGTCCTCTGACGACGAAAAACTCTGTGGATATATCGTTGAAACGCCTTCACCGAAGGCCACTCTCAATGGCGATGGGGCTGCTGTTGTTGATATTGAAGATTGTGTGCTCAGTTCCTGCTGTCGTTGTAATTGTAATAAAAAATTGCCAATGTGCTCAATTGTGATTTGATTTCTATTTTTTGGCAATTTGTTGTATTCCACAGTCACTTGCTTCCAAAATTTACGAATGTTTCGCTCTTTAATTTCAGATAGAAAAATTTTTTGGCAATCGGAGTTCTTTTTCCTAAATTCAAAATGTTCGTAAAGATCGTTATCCATTGTATGATTTTCATTCAAATTGTCAGATCCAAAATCAAATGTCATTTGATCGTAAACACATTCTTCTAAAGTTTTAGTCGTGCGAAATTTTGTCTCTCGAGTCTTTAATTTTTTAGCAGTCCGTTGTTTTACTTCTTCTAGTTTGTCAATCATCATATTAGTAATAACACTCCTCTCTGTCGCAGTTGATGTTAACCTTTCGCTAGTGACACTAGGTGAAGGTATCTTAACGTCACGAATACTTCCACTACTATCATCATCATCAGTACCGCTGTATTCTTCGTTCTCTGAAACTTTAGTTTTGGGCGGCTTTTTATAATTTTTTTGTTTCAGACACATTCCGATTTCATTGATTACTCTGGAGGAATAATCGAAATACTGTTTGCTCGCTTCCGAAGTATGCACATCCGTTTTACAATAAAGATACACCTTCACTTGTCTGTATGTATTGTGGCTATATAATCGTATTGCTCGACCGATGCCCTGTAACGTACTGGTGCTAACACATGTGAAACACGGATCAACTAAATGAACTTCGTCTATATTCTTTAAGTTGTGGCCCTCTCCGAATATACTCGATGCTACGAGTATATTAATTCCCTCTTTGTTGGCATTGAAAGCGGGCAATATCGTATCAAAGTCTTTTTTTTTGTTTCCTTTGTCAGGCTATAGTATCTAGCATTCACCGCGTCTAATGTCAGACGTACGTTTTCGTGACTTTTTAGTAAGTATGTAAATACAAAAACGCGCTTATTTTCTTCAACAGCGGCTTTAATAATTTTCTTCGTAACAACGTTGATTTTGTTTTCATCTTGGAGCACTTTGTAGACATTAAAATAAAAGTCCTCATCGTTACTGTTTAAACATTTGTTTTCAATGCATACTTCGTCGTGATTGAAATTTTTACGAGTAACAAATACCGCCTTGCAAGGATATTCTAAATAGATATTCGGATCTGGTAAACAAGCCCGCGTAGAGAAGAATTTTATTAATTCTTGTTCTTGTGTCTTTCTATCTAGAGTAGGACTAGCTTTTTGCAGTTCCATTGCCATCGGGTGGTTAATCAATTTTACATAACTCATGCCTTCTCCGATTAAATCTGTAAAATTAGGAGTAGCCGTCGCCAACACAACGAACTTTCCCTGGAAGTGTGCTCTGATATATTCAAATCGTATTAATTTATATCGCACTCTAGATTTGTCGACGGGTTCCGAGAAATCATCGCCTTCTCCTGGGTCGGGCTCTTTTTCTAATTCTGCTGCTAAATCGTCTAGCGATAAATTCGACAGATTATCAATATACTCATCAACTTCGTCAATGCCATCATTTTTTTCTACTTCACTGTCCGATGTAAAATGTATATCAACATATTCTGGAGTTTTATATTCAGTAGCCACTACGTTTTTTGTGGCGAGTTTTCTTTTGCTTTTTTTCCCGTCGCCATTTTCTTTTTGTTTCTTTCGTTTAGTTACCGATCCGCTGCCAGTCTGAGTCGATCTCGGAATGACGTGATGAGCTTCATCGACGAAAAACCCACAATTTTCTGTTTTATAATCGCCGCGTTTTGCAAAATCAAAGTATCTTACGGTCTGAACCAATTTGGATATTTCACTTTCAGGATAGAATAATCGAAAGACTTCTCTGAATTCTCTGGATAAACTTCACTCTTGTTCAAGTCCCGAGGCAAAACACACACTACATGGCTAATATAGCCATTCCAAACAAGATACAAAAAAAAGTGGCGACCTTTCGCGTCTTCCCACTTCCAGTTGGGTGAATAAGTAACAGTTGTCTGTTGCCAGTTTCGTGGTACAATTTTATTAGACAATCTGAAGAAGAACTTTCCATGTTTGTTTCATATAAATTCAGACATTAAAATTGTATATTGTAAAGTTATTAAATGGTCAAGTAGTATACACCGACGCTGGCTGGAGTTCGAATGAAGAGCGCATCGAGCGCGAGCTCTAATATATTATACGACAACTCCGACACCTCTATTGAAGTACTGAAGATAGTGTTGTCGTTGTTGTTGTATTTCCATAAAATTTTATGTATTCTTCTTCTCGTGGGAATATAACTTTTCGTGTTACATGTAAATCTTTACGAAATTCTTCATTTAACTCCTGTGGTTCAATGTCTTTAAATAGACTTTCCAAATAATTTTTGCCGTGCGTTTCTAAGGACAGTGGATCGGCAATATTATCATTGATCTTCGAAGGAGGCAATTTCGATGAGACTCTCCCTACAAAATTTATACACCTGTAAAAGGCGTCAGGGTCTACGAGCATTTCCTTGTGATGTCTGCTGACTCTTTCGAATACATAATGCTTATAGTCAGGGTAGAAGATGCTATCGTGGGAACAGCTTTTCCAATTTATAGCAGCTAATGTGTATTTCTTTAATTTTCTCGTAGCTGGATTATATTCTCCCTTCTCGACTGCCTTAGTGAGTATTTCTCGCATACGTATATTACCTAGTGTATGGAAACTGGCGCACATATTTTGTCTCAACGTTCTCAAATCCAAGAATTTTGTATGTAAGCAGCTATAAGAATAAATACATTTCATCATCTTTCCTACACCGAGCGTTATCAGCTTCATGTTTTCTGGAGGGATTCCATAACGTTCAAACACCCATCCGACAACTTCATTAGAAAATCCTTCAAACTCGCGATTTTCTTCAATCAAACATTTATAATAAAATGGAAACAATCTTCCAAATGCACTGCTGTATATAAGAATTATCCATCCAATGACGGGGATATTTGTAAACGCTTCGATAGTTTTTTGTTCGTCGTTATCGAAATAACGGCGATACGATCCACTCTGTTCCAATTGCAATACAGATTTTCTGAGATTTGTAAGATATTCTTTATCCACGCCTAACATAAGTCCCTTCAACAACAATTCAAACTTATTGACTGAAGAGTTTAGCGTATAATATAAGCCTTGTGCCAGAAAGTCTGCTTCGTTGTCTACAAAGGCTGCGGTATCAAAATTCAATATGTCTGTGTTACCTGCTTTTGAATAATTCACTTGTTCTACAAAGGGAGTCAATAAATTTACCCATAGACATTTCAATCCGCCGAACAGTAAATCTGAAGATTTATATAGATCCCTTTTAATAGTTTGTCGAATTTCGTCGTGGTCGTCAGTGCTATAATTTCCGTAAGTTCTTTTTAAATCCTCTAATTGTTTCCTAATTTTTAAGAGCATTGGGTTCTGAAACCAATCCATTGGGGGCAGATACCATTTGATTTTTAAATAAACGCCAGCATTTTGTTCATTAAATATAGGGATGGGCCGATAGTGCTCGCTGTTGGGCTTGTAAAATACGTCGTACAAAATGACATGTATAAGCGTCGCTATCACATCTTTTTGGCGCAGATCTATCTTTGGCTGAAATGATTCCATGTATAAAAATTTTTCGCCAGCTAAAAAACTCTTCTCGTCCTTTATATTTTCTTTGAAATACTGTCGCCATTTATTGAAAAACTCATCATTGTCAAAAAACAAGCTAGAAATTTTGTCATTGTAAGTTTCGCCAACTCTCAGCTCGTTTATGATGATTTGGAAAAGAGCTAGAGGTTTCAATACATTAGTATTAATCTTACCCGCATATTTTCCCGACTCGAGTATTCTTTTATTGAGAGGCATCAAATCTTCGTACATGCTCGATGCAATTTTCTTGTATAGCATTTTATCATTAGCAGCCGTATCCGCCATTGTGTTGACATTGTCGAGAGATGTTGAAAATAACGCGCTACTCGAAGAGACTGCGGCAGGTGTGCTAGGCGGTGGTATACTGTTGCCGAGATTTGATTTCAATATGGGTTGATAAATTCTAGATTTATCGTTTTGTTCCATGGACTCGCGTTTTATATTTGGATTATCGAATAAATTGAACGCGTTAAAGGCATTATTACTCGGTTGTGGTTCAGATTTAACCACCGGCACTGGCTCAATTATCGGCTCGGGTTTAACCGCCGGTGTTGGTATACCGGCGCCGAAGCCTCCTCTATTGTTAGCTACAGAAGCAAATGGATTATTCGGCACCGAAGAAGTAAAATTGAAATTAAAGGCCGGTTTCGTATCGAATGCTTGCGACGGCGGTTGTTGAAATAATGGTATCGATGGCTTAGTTTCGACGGTAGTTCGTGGTTGTAATTTTCTTGTTGGTTTTGGAATACTTTCATCCGCCATTCCAACTTTTGCTTTTTTAACGTTGTAACCAGAGTTACTCGAGGAGGTATTAAATAAATTCTCGCTGTTGTTTCTTTTGGGGTCGCTGTTATATTCTTGTGTGTGGTTTGAAGTAATCACACCATAACTTTGCAAGCTACAATGATCATTACTATTCAATGTCGATGAATTTGCAAAATTACATATAGGCGTCATTTTGGAAAAATTATTGACAATGCCCCTTTCATCGTCGTCGTCGTCGTCGCTTGGTGGTGCCAATAACCCATCTAATTTAGTTGCCAATACATATACCGATGGCAATGGCATTTTAGATAATAGAAACAACTCTTCGAATTTTACTGCGGCGGTGATGCCTTCGAATGAAGTATTTCTTTCCCTGAGACAAACTTTTAGATGTGACGATAATCAACAAGACGTCGATCTGTTTTGTCGGGAAAGCATTCCAATGTACGACAAAGTGTTCGGAAAGGAGAACCGACGCCCAAAATCGAAAAAAAAGATAAATTACAATCGCTAAGTTCCGATAAACACACCAATCTCGTCAGTTTTATAAAATTTCATTCTTTTCTCCTCAATGAATGCAAGATAATCGCTAGCTGAATTAAAAGCCGACTGGCCCTTACTCAACAGAGCATAAGTTCCATTTTTGTGCAGATAATTGATATTGTCAAATGTTTTTACTTCGCATCCATCCGAGAAATATTCCTTATCGTCGTATAAATATATTCTATTAAGCTTGGGTCTGCATCTGATGGTTAATTTTTTTGATATCGAATATTGATGTTCAAGCGAAACTCTTAAAAACAAATCGGCTATTTTTACACGACGCTCGTTACTGACTGTCTGTTCTTGTTTTTTGTTAGAAGAGCACTCTAACAAGATACCACTAGCTTCATTTTTTTTGTCAATGGGGGCCGGTTTGGTATTTTTTTCATCACTCCCAAAGTTAGATGCCAATTTCAATATGTTCTTCGGTGGAAGTATAGTCTTTAGTGCTCTCTTATTTTTTGATATAATACTCCCGTCTGCTACTGGTAATAGTGGCGGTGACGGTGGCGGCAGTAGCATTTCTTTATGCTCATTTGAATTATTCTCCATTTTATTTATATGTAAATTAAAATTGGCATCGGTACAAAGTTTTTTTAAACAGACGTAAAAAAATGGTCATTGATACAATTGTTCATACTTTTATTCAAACTCATCTCCAACCACCTAATATATGATACGAATTTTTAATTTCAATTTCTATTACCCCGATCGTCAATGCAAAGAATGGGAGATATTCTGAAAGTAATCTGTGATGGTAGGTATAAATTTGTACTGGACAATGACAAACCTACGCATTTGTTTCCTAAAAAATGTAAACTCCACCCAGTGTCTGAACTTGATGATTTTTTAAAACATTACGACCCTTCGAAATATTGTTATGCCAACTTCCAAGAGTATAATAATTTCGACAACAGGGGATTTAAGATTGTCCTCGATTACGATTCCTCAAGTGTGGAAAATTTGACAACCAGGGTTCTGTTGAATTTACCACGAATAATTAAGGAAAATTTCAATTTATAAATACCGAGGAATACGTTTGATCAATCGGATTCACCAAATACCAGCCGTAATTCCCATACGCAAGATGCCGATATAAAATTTTTATATCTCGTAACCAAGAGAACCAGCAGCGGACATCTGCATGTTCACTTTTTAAATTTTACATGTGACAAAGTGGGTATCGTGAAAGATTTTCTAAATTTCACAAACGCTAAATTAGATTCTGATATTGATACACTCGGCGGTGTTAGATTTTTCTTGACATTTGGCTGTTATAAGGCGTTTGAAAAACAGAAGGGTCTAAAGAAGGATAGCTACACTCCTAAACGTCTGTTTATTGGGAAATTTGAGGATATTGGACGCCGTGAATATGAAATTGATGTGGACAATCTGCATTATATCGAAATATATAATTTAATAAAGGAGCATTTACCAGACAGGACTTCTTTTTTTCAGAGCATTTCTTTACTAAGACCTAGATCGGCGTTCGATTATAAATTATTACAGCGAAATCAACAACAACAACATCAACAGCAGCAGGAGCAAAATGGAACGACCTCCTCCAATACCACGGCTACGGATTATGAAATTTTTACTTCACAAGATTCTTCCAATACTTTGATACTGACACCAGACGATGAAGCGAAATTGCACGAAATAAAAAAATCAATAGAGTATAAAAATAAGCTGAACTTTTTAGAACGTATACTTTATACAATACCAACAGAGGCAATAAATTCATATAAATATTTTTTTCACGTATCTGCGATAATTGCAAATTATTTCAAAGTAGCCCGAGGTAGTAAGATATATTTAAAAATATTTGAAAATACGAAGTATAAGTCGCGCGGTGTAAAGTTCATTCAAGACTTGTATGCCAGTACAGACGCTAGAAAGGGGACAGGTCTCGTGTAATTACTGTAAAAGCAATTCTGGGGGAAGAAACTGAAGAGATTAGAGAATTTGAAAAAATTATATGTGAAAAATACATACAAGAAGATTACACTCTGCGAGAGGCAATCTCCTATATTATAGATCGCAGTCAGTTTATATTTACTTTTGTTCATCCACAAAATCGACATCATCTGCTGACAATTTGTTACGATCAAGAAAAAAAGAAATATATAAAAATAGTCGATACAACTCGTAACGAGAATATGAGCAATTTAATAAGCGATCGAGTAATGGAAAAAACACTACCGCGCCTATTAGTTATATTGAATTACTTAAGATTGAAACATTTCGACGACAGTACAAAGTATAATTTGTTTGCTAGCTATTCGAAAGCAGTCGGATGTTACATAGATAACAAAAAAATCATCAAGACTTCGTACACTGGTCGACAGTATATGTCGGGAGAGAAATATAAAAAAATTCACATGTTTACAAAAATCATTCAAATGCGCAAATTTTTAGCGAAAAAAAATCGCGAAAACGACAGAGGTAGTTGTAGTGACGCTCAAAACAGATGGGGGCTTTTAAGTAGTTTAGACACGTCAACTTGTTTATTGCAATCTCCAAATGAATCGATATTTAATTTTAAAACTTCGACAGTAGAAGCGATCAATCATTCAAGATACTGTGCAGAGCAATTGTCACAATTGAAAGAGTTGTTAGGTGGTTTCGATGAAACAACGACAAAAGAAAATGACAATGTCTAAAACCACAATACACATAACATATCAGTTAGTATATTAGCCAATACACCCTTCAACAGGTCAATAAAGTCGCTTATTCTCCCATCCCTAATAATTAACCGGATAGATTGTCTAGAAAGTTTGCTCGATACAATTATCCCTATAATAAAAATTATAGTCAGTAGCAATATTGTCATACTGAGGCTTTTTTTTTTCTTCGATTTCAATGAAGAGCAACTACCTTGCTTTACTGTGATCGGCCAGGGTAGCTTTTTTTTATGTATTAAAGACACTATACTTTGATCCAATTGGTGTCTCATTTTTAATAATATTTAAAATGAAAAATATATCACGATTAGAAGTTGTCGCTAACGGGTGTTTTCTTCTGTTAACCGCGGACACTTATAATGAATTGCAGCCATTAGCCAATTCCTTGTCGCGAATAGTGAAAAATATCATGGATGAATTGGGTGATAAGACAAAATTGTATCAAACATTAACAGCTATTGCTTCTGAATTCCTTTACAAGACTATACTGGTCATTAATAATAAATGCATAAGACCAACGAATCCAAAGAATTTTTTGATTTTTCAAGATTCTATAAAAAAGATGGAAACTACTGCGTTATTAACTTACCTTCACAATATTATAACATTAAGAATGTTCGATGCGTTAATATTTGTAGAGAATAATGAAAGATTTATATCTTCAGATGGTTCGATGTTCGAGAGTGGTAATGCTAGCTTGGAAATAACAGTGGATTATATACAGAAAATTACAGCTTTGATTAAAGATGGGGAATCACCCCAAACTTCAAAAACAATAAGTATGATACCGTTCCAACAACAAAATTATGAATCGAAAATAGTCACGATGATAAATGCTATTTTACAAAGGTACAAAAAATACTTTGACTTTGAAAATTTTCTTTATTTTATCGAACTCGCATGCAAAGCCTACGTAGATTGGCTGTCAAAAACAAAGACCGCGGAATTGTCCCATTTATTTTCTTTTAATGATCAGATCTCGTTTGATAACGAAAATCAACGCCAGTTGGTTACATCCCAACGACTGCAGTTAATGGAGACGTTCTTCCAAAATTCCACAAGACAGCCTGCTGTCGAAGCGGCAAATTATCCGGCAATTAAGTTCGAACGTGAAGAAAAAACTTTCGAGATTTCAAATCTCTTAAAAAAGAACGAAGAGTTACAGAGACACAACGAACAGCTACAAAAGTCGATCGAGCAATATGCACAACGTTTAGCGATTGAAGCACCGCCACAATATTTAGAAAAAATAAGTGAACTAGAGAATGAAAAGGCAAATACACTAACAGACCACAAGGCGTTATACGGCGAAAAGGAATTGTTAAAAATTAAAAACGCTAGCCTCGAGCAAGAGTTGGAACAAATCAAGGGTCTCTATCAAAAATGTCGAAACGAAAAACAATCTTTAGAAGAAAATCGTATAGTGACAAGTGACTTGAGAGAAGAGTTACAACAGCTTAAAATAGACTATCAAGATTGTGAAAGCGAAAAAAAAAATATAAATGATAAATTGATTGAAGCCTTGAATTATATTGAACAATTGAAGGTGGAGTTTGAAAGCGGCATGATTGCTTTTAGTAATTTACAAGATGAAAATAAACAACACGTTGCTAAATTGGAGGAATCTGAAAAGGCACGAGTGCAATATGAAAAAATTTTCATCGAAACCAACCAAGCGCTCATTAATTGTAAAGCAGAGATTGAAAATTATAAAGACAAATTGAAGAAATCTGAAAAGGTAAGGTTTCAATATGAAGAAAAATTTATGGAAACCAATCAAATGTTAATTACTTGTAAAGATGAGATTGAAAAATGTAATTCTAAATTGGAGGAATCTCAAAGTAATGAAAAAGAATATAGAAACTTATACACAGAGGCCAATCAAGCGCTAATCGAATATCAAAACGACAGCGATGATTGTTCGGTAATACGGGGAGATTTACAAAGATCTAAAGCAAGACATGAAGAAGAAAAGAAAAATATGATCACCGAACACAACAAAATTCTGAATAATATAAAAGAGCAATATGAACAATTAAAGCGTGAAAGAGATGATTTGTATACTATATTGAATTGTAATGGAAGTGACGATGATTACAAGTGCATGGTCCAAGAGATATATAAATTGAGAATTTTAGAGCAAGAAAATCAAGAATTGAAAAAACAAATTTATACTTTGAAGCAAGATTTGAAGCAAACAGATGTTATTTTATCTGAATCAAAGCCCGAAATTAAGAAAGAAATCGATAAAATGAAATTTGACATGGAAAAGAAAGTAAAGTCCATTTTGAAAAAGAAAGAAGCCGAAATGGTATCGCATTATGCTCCCGTTCCCAAACGAAAAAGTGCAAGATTAGAAAAACGAGAAAGGGAGAAGGCACAATCGAAATTAAAAGTAGAGTATGATGATGATGAAGATTTGTAATGAAGAAACCGTAAAATATTTTTTTTTGTTGCCAAATCTCGTAATTCAGAGGTTAAAAAATGATTGGTGTTAACGGTATACTTGGGCGCTGTTATGTCGGCGATGATCCCGGATCCATAACGACCAAAGCGAATGTTGAATTTAATTATGAAAAAATTGAATGTTATCAGTTGGACCCGAAGTATATAAAAACGATAGAATATCCACAGAATAAGCAATTCTCGTTACCGACGGGCGGTGATGCCAATTTAATTGGCAATCTGGAAGATGTCATTGGGTTTGTAAGATATCTGTTAAACGTAGAGTCTATGTTAACAGACAATCGAAACTTTGCCAGCTCTTTAGCTGGAATGAATATTCCGACGTTTGAAGAAAAAAATATGTGTGAAAAAGTCTATCGAATTGCTGTTGCGTTGTTCTACAATAGCTTTTGTTTTACAACTAAACCATCACAATTAACATACGATAGTGGCTTTTTCCCAGCCGTCAATCTATACCTATACCCGGACTCATCTTGTAAATACGTTACGTGCGTGATTCCGATACCCACGATTTGTAATACTATACGCGCAATTTTGAGCTGCGATAAAAAAAATAAAGAAAAAAATCTTGATTCTTCAAATGCAGCCACGATCGCTGCCACAGTAAGTGATAAAAACAAATCATCATCGACCGATGTAATAAATGATTATACAGCGCATAAAATGTCAATAAACCTAGCAAGGCATTTAATCATCTCATACTTGTCATCGTGTATGGACTCTTCGGAGTTTGTAACAGATGAAATTTTACAAACTTTTAAAGCTTGGTTATACATAGTCTATAATGCAAAAGTGAAATTTTTCAATCGTCAAAGTTTTCGCGTGTTCTGGTCGCAAGTTATGTTTTCACAGTTTACTAATAATTTTACGATTACTTGTTTCAACTTAGAGCATCCATTGAACCAAAGAATCTTAATAAAGGATGAGTTGATTGTTCTGAAGTCTGATGATACAGACTGTCAATTTAAAACACCACTCCAGTCTGGTAATAAACAAGCGAAGAGTCCATCGCTGTTAGATGGCCTACAAGGTAAATGTAGTTACGATGGAATCAACGAACCGATGTGCGAACGACAGCCTGCTGGTATACGACTTTGCCCTAAAGCCGGAATACCTGTCTCGTCATCAAAGTATCAAACGATATCTAAAATCTTGGCTAAACAAGACTGTTCACTCGAGCGAAATACTACAAAAAATTCGAAGACGAATTTAATGCCAATGACGAGCGCTGGTAAAAAAAAAATCGGAAAGCATGAAATAGAAGCGACGAGAGAAACTGATATTTACAGTGTGCACGAAGACGACGACGATGAAAACGATCTCGACGAGGATGATGTTGAGTCAATTGCCTCTGAAAATTCTAGTGTAGCGACATTTCAACAAAGAATGTTTTCAAAAAAACGAACAAATACTACTATCGATTCAAAGGCGAAGAAAGTAAAATTTTCAAAAAAATAATCAGAATTCGATACCCCTATTTAAAAATATACAATACAGCGTTCAATATGGCTGAAAGTCAGATGTTATCAAAAAAGTCAATTATTAAATTCATTACAGATGATGCAGTATGGCCGTGGCAATTCACTTGCTTGTTAAAGCGCAAATATTGTTATATTTGTCAAAAGGATAGCAACATTCCTGACGGCTATTTTTTTTCGCCTCATTTCACTATATCGCCCAATGTCAGTCGATTTGATTTTCATTTCATCTTAAAACACCCTAAACTATTCTGCTGTGAGTTCCTACTTTACGATCATTTTCCATTAGACGAATGCACATCGTGCTCTTCTAAACACTGGCGCGATAAATAATGCCAAAACATTTGGTAAAATTTTTGTTGGGAGCGTGGATATCTTTATTCTTGTTACTGTTGATTACTCTAGTAGTCAACACAGTAAAATTTAACAAACGCCCGAAAATCATTATCGATAACAAAGGTGAAAATGGCACGAACACGACAACTGGACAAATTTTCATTAACACGACAATGGAAACAGAAAAAACGACTAAACATGTAGATGATTTGCCAATATATTTAAATCTTTCTACTGTTGCGCCTATAAAAAATCCTGACAGTAGTACTGAAAAGCCCAAATACAATCCTCCATCAACGACGCCGAAATATATAGATTTCAGCACTGTTCTATCTGCGACTAATCAAAATTCAAATAAAACAAATCTCCCGACGGTTGAACAAGATTCGACATCGTCTACAACAGAAGTAACAGAAAATGCCACTAATCATTCTTTGACTACAGAAAAATTACCATCGTATACAGAGCCTACATCAACGACGCCGAAATATATAGATTTCAGCACTGTTCTATCTGCGACTAATCAAAATTCAAATAAAACAAATCTCCCGACGGTTGAACAGGATTCGACATCGTCTACAACAGAAGTAACAGAAAATGCCACTAATCATTCTTTGACTACAGAAAAATCGACATCAGAATCTCATATCACAACAGAAAAATTACCATCGTATACAGAGCCTACAGAATCTCATGTAACAGAAAACACCGCGACGACGGAACAATTGCCATTATATACTGAACCGCTTACTGTTCCGACGCCTGTTGTAACAAATCAAAATTCTAATAAAACAAACTCTTCGGATCTACCATCTTATGTAGATTCATCGCCCTCGCTGAATATCACCACGAACCAAACCAACGGTATTAACTGGGCAGTTATACTTGATGATAAAACAGAATCGCCTCCGAATAATGAGACGACTATTGCTCCTGCTCCCGGTACTCTTATTAATGTGACGACCGAAGAAGACTTGCTGATTAACAAGAAGTTTGTATTTTGCGATCTTTCTAATTTCATCAACAAAATATCAAACAGCCTAAAAAAATACATTGAAGAGTCATGTACTGCTGTTATAATACCGCCAACCCTTAAATTGTCTAATGGCACAGTGATAAATGTCGTAGAGGAACTTTGTAACCACATACTTGTTAAAAGGCATGTCAAGTGCTTTGTGTCGTTCCCCGTTTCAAAGGAATCTATATTTGAAACAGAGTCTAAATTAAACGCAAGTCATGCTGATTGGTATAAATACGCTAATGGATATTCCTTTGATTATGACGAAGACGTCGCCACCCTGAATGATTTCTTGGACAAAGTGGACAAAAATCATTCTTCTTTAAGTATCAAGAACGCAGATATACTATTAAGACCAACGGGAGTGCATAGAAATCATTATAGGAATATGCGTGTCATAAATGATATGAAAATCCCGCTGAGTCTAAATATTTTTTACTTCGAAATTGCTACAACGTTAAGCTATTTTACGATTGACCCGTATTTAGTAAATGATGCAAGATATGATATACTAATTGGAAATCTCGAAAAGGAAAATGTGAAATACATGAAAGCAGCTCGTCAAAAATTCTCGTATGGAACACAATTTTCACTTGGGTTACATTATTATACTGTGCCAGAGTGTTGCGACGATGATCACTCAGATTATATCAAGTATTCCGAATTTTATGTACACGAACATCCGAACATGTCAGAAATATGTGATAGCTGTACTGCATGCGGCTATAAAGAATTAGACCTTCGTAATATTCTGGTACACGATATAGACGGCGTGGTGCCATTTCACATACTAAATCCGCGGAAATCTATTATTAAATCTTTACAACAAGCAGACATTAATATATCCAGCTTTATAATCTATGATGTCAGATTTGAAGACTATCTATATAAATGCACTAAACCCAACATGTACTATCATTTTCTGAATTCTTATGCGATGTCAATTCCATAATTAAGAAACTCTACTATACAAGAGTTCATTTCTGCCAATCTTGCCTTTTCTCAGCGTGCTTAGTGAAAAAAAAATACACGTGTGCTTGTTTGTAATAACCATATTTTCCTTTTTTTACGCGAATTTCGCGCTATAAGACGGCCCGACACCAAGATGACCTGTGGGCCCTTTTTATTCGTATTCTTGCTTGGTCTTTGTGCTTCGTCGTTCGCTGAATTGACAACAAACATTACAAACGTTATACCAAAAGAAAATGTCACTAGCAGATACGACGCTGAATTGACAACAAACGTTATACCAAAAGAAAATTTCACTAGCAGATACCAATATCTTTTTGTCTGTTTCAGCATCACATCCGATGTAAAATATACGATCACTGACAAAAGAATTATGTGGGGAAAAATTACGAGGTGTTCATCATATAGCGAAGTCAGTGACAATTATTTTACAGATCCGCCGTACGGCGGTGATGATTATTTTTGCTTCTGTGGACGTGGAAGAGATAGTTCACCTTCAGGGACTGAGGGTGAACTAACAATTAATACTAAACATCCATTGTCGGAGGTAAATTGTCAAGAAAACGTGGAGATAACATGGGATTATCCATTATCGGGAAGTAATACGTGGAGTGTTAGAAGACTGGGCAACAGTAAAAGAATCAAGGTCCAGACAAACGTTATAAATACAAATACCATACATATAGTGCTAAGATCACGAGAAATTGATAGAGATTGTTAGATGTTTTTTGAAGCAAATGAATGGAAGTCTGCTTTATTAAGACTTTTAGACACACCAACCCAGCCATAGATTTTTTTTTTTATGTAATCCATTAGCTTTTTTTCTGTCTTTTCTACAATCTCTTGCTCTGTTGAAGGTCGATGTTTTGCTTTTGCTTCTAGTGTATCTTTTATATGAGAACGGACATTATTTATGCGACTTTTAGCCAGATGCAGGAATTTAATAGGATGTAGCGTATAATAAATACGAATACAATCATCAACGTCTTGTAAATGCGAAATCATTTCAAAATTTTTCTTTATGAATGATGAAAAACGCGTATGGAATCGACCACTCACATTTAAAACTTTCAATTTTTCGATCGAATATTTAAAACTGGCAAAATCTTTACAAGTTTCAGAAAAGTAATCAATATTTTTTTTTTCGCCCTTACGGGTATAGAGATTCAATGTAATGTGCTTTTGCTTTATTTCATCGATATCATACAGCATTATAGCCTGAAGTATCTTTTTTAACATTGTGGTCGAGTTTCCATTTCCATTGTCGCCATCGCCAACGTCTTTTATAAGAACTTCAGCAACACTAGAGTTTTCTAGCAAACAATTGAGGGACTTGAGATAATCAATACCCCTTGTATCACACATAGCAACGATAATGATGGTCTTTGGCTTAGCTAGAAGTAAATTTGAAACCGAATGTGCTGAATTTTTTACAAAATATTTTTATACGGTTGTGCGCTTAAATGTAAATGCCCTCAGCGTTATGACGACAACCAATCAATTATTGTTACAACTATTAAAAAGGAGTCCTCTTGATGTTGTAGTTGAATCTTTGCGCATAGTCGTAGAGTACAATGGCGAATATCATTACATATTATCTTCCGACTCTCGTGGTATTGATCGTAAGAGAAAAATACAATTGGCTAAGCAGACTATTTGCAAAGAGAACAATTGGCATTTGATAGTGGTACCGGCAGTTTTTAAATTAAAAAATGAAATCCACAAATATTTAGCATTTTCATTGCAATTCATACGCATGAGTAGTTTTGATTTATATAACAATGAATTATCGAATAATTTAAGCTTGAAAGTCGATAACCGAGACTATAAACGATTTGTATACTCTTTAAAATTTAATCTCGAACAGCAGATCAACAATAAATATTATCAGTATTTATTCAGTAGTGCTCAACAAAAGCATGCCGATGTGGGTAATAACAAAATGATCGAAGTTTCAAACATCTGGCTTTCAATTCATTGTCGCTGTAAAAGTTTGATAATACTGAAACGCAATCACTTGAATGATTGTGTTTTTATATTTTTATGGAATGGCTTGCCCAGTTTAAGGATTGGCGAAGTGTTTCAAATCTATCCAAATTTCGAAACCCTTCGACGCGAGCTCGAGTGGTTTGGTAAAATTATTACGGCTTTAAAAAATTCGAATCTCACGACAAACGTTTTGGCGGATATAAACGATCAAAAATTCAAGAGCTACGGAGTTATACATGTACCAATCGGCGCGTTCACATACACTAAGCAAGCGAGTAATTTTATAATACAAACATATTACGACCACGGTTATATTATTGAAGAATAAAAAAAGACAAATATCTATTTTTGCATGCTGAAATCCAATTCTCTTGAATATAATAGAAATGGATGTAATTTACAGTAGTCTACTGCTTCAATATGGTATCTACAATTGTACTCAGATTTATCCGGATGATTCCTTGTCGGGTTCTGTATTTCTAAAAGGAATATGCAAAACCACATCGTGCAAAAGGTTCGTGAAATTAAATAGCTTCGACGAAAAAAAAATTTTACGATATATATTAAACGACGGAAATAGCGAAAACGAGGACGGGACAACGACAGGCCGAGTAAATATCACTCCTCTATTAAATGGATGTCACTGTGATAGTATTTATAACGGGGTTATTATAACAAATTACTATCCCAGTGGATCAGTAGAATCCCATATACGCGGTAACAACGACAATATTTTTTCTTTGTCTGTATTTAAAAAATTAACAAGTGATGTCTCAAGTGCGTTAGGATTCATCCATTCGCGTGGTGTAGTTTATTGTGATTTAAAGACGAGTAATATATTAATGGATACCGTAGGTAACAAATTCCTTATATGCGATTTTGGCAGCTCTGAATACGTGGAGAAAACTTTACAAGCGAATGATATTTTCGATGCCAGTAATGTAAATATAAGAAACTGCACACACTTGCCACACAAAATGTTTATATCGAAGGGAAAATATGGATTTGAGATTGACATATTCTCATTTTATGCCTTAATATTTTCTTTTTTAATACACCCGCACAAATGTAAAGGGAGGAAATTCAAGCTAAACAAGGAAACATTATATGATTTTAAACTTTTACAATTAGCGGGGCTTCAAAATCTGCCAAGTTCACAAGTTAGAGAAATTTATCTTGCTCTTAATAATTTTTTGATGAAACCGAAAAAGGAGAAATTGTTTGAAAATTGTATGTCTCAATATGATCGGAGTTTGTCAACTGTGAAGGAAATATTAGACGAATTATCGACTGTTATTAATTTATTTTCTACAGTACGATCACAGAGCTAAAGATGTCGACACAAGAATCTAATGGTCGCGGCGCTGGTGTGAATGGAGAACCAGCGGAATTCGACATAGAGGAGTTAATACACAAATCTTTAATTGAAGTTGGAAAATTAGCCGCACCTGTGTCGCCAATCATCATTAAAAAAATTTTACAATACAGCCTTAACTGCATAAAAACGCCAAAGATTATGACAATTCTAGAGGAATTTGAAACGAAAGAATTATCCGATATTGCTATCAAAGAAGTTGCGGATATAACAGCTAGAACTGCCTTAAGATCTTGCCTTACTAGTTTTTTAGAGATTTCTATAGCTGCTTTAAATGTCATCGATATTGTCTTAGTTGTTGTTTTTGTGATTGCTTTTATTTATGACCTCGTAGACGCTAAGGGCTTCAACAACACATCTTCTAGAGACCAATTGAAAAATTTGCACACGAGTACATACAAGCTGATAGAAGTGAAATTTCTAGAAAGTGTCAAATTCACATTATTGAATAACGAGCCTTTCCCGGTCGAGCTAAATCTTTTGGATGCTCTTTATTCTAACGAAACGATAAATTCTCAAAAAACCGAAGCCTTACAGGATATTACAGAGCAAGTTCTCTGTAGTTTTAAAGATTATTACAACAATACACATACGACAGCGGATGGATTTTTAACACAACATGAATCAAATTCTATTTACGAGAACGGAGAATGGAAAATAAATTGGCGTAACATGATGAAAGATTATATCCAAGTTTTATTAACATATAAAAGTGATTTAAACAAGCGCCTTCGACAGCAACAAGAGCAACGCTTGAATTCGGCAAAAGATATATCAAATTTATTGTTGATAATGGGCGGCTCGATATGTGCTATGACAATTTTTTTATTGAAATAGACCACCCATACTTTTTTATCTTGACGGATACTTTCCAAACTAACTTTGTAGAACTATGTTACCGAGCTCAATTTTTTTTTCGAATGTAGCGGAGAAAACCTACGGGTAATCGAAACGGACGATGTATAGGCGACTCTAACGCCGCTTTGAATGAGCTCAAGCGTAAAATAATGTTTGTAATTAAACAGTAACTCTTTTTTCAGGACTGTTTGAATCGTCGAGACATTTGGTGTGCCTGTGATCACTTGTTAATGGAAGAATACACGTGTAGCGAATGTCCATGCAATTCTTCTTAACGAAAAATTCAACTGTCAACTGCCTTACAACGCACATTACAAATTTGTAAAATAACAATATAAAACTAAATAGGGTCGTGATTTTTTTTCGCGGATCGACTCGTTTAAAAAAAAACAAACGTAACCACTGGTGGTGACTGATTTCGGGCTAGTACTTTTTTTTCGGAGTAAAAAAAATCACCACCTCTTAGATATACGCTCTGGTTCAAAAAAAGACGACGGTACTAATACGAACAACAATGCCAACATTACATTCAGCAGTCATTGTTCTGCCGAAGAAAGATTCGCATGTGCCCGAAGAGAATGACAATGTAGGTATCTCGTTGTATTATTTCTACGAGGCTTACGGAAACTCTAAAATAAAAAATAGCCGACAGGCCTACTCTAAACGTTTAAATTTGCTACGAAAGAAAATCAGTCGAGAGTCGATTCCGGATATCATAATAAAATCCGTTGGCGAAGTTAATGACAACATCGATAGTTGCCGGAGATTTGTTAGCGACGACAGAAAGAAACTATTTGAGACATCGAGACCCACCACGATCCTGCTCAACGAGCGAGCCGTACGCGAAATTTTCACAGGCTCCGATTGTAAATTCTTTTTTGGCGATCTAAACCAAGAAAAAAGCAGCGAAGACGACACGGATACGCCAGTGGCAAATTCCAAGTCTGTGACAACGTTCGACTACGGTGTGGTCGGGCGCGCGGCACCGTTTCGCTTGGCGAGTGTTTTCGATGTGAAAACCCGTAAACCCTGGTTCTTCGGCAAGCTGGCTGCTCGTAATTTCGCTTATAAATGGCCTAAGAATGCTATTAATGATCATGTGTCGGAAGATAACATCAAAAGACTCGAACAAATCGACATATTGCCTGTGCAACCAGAGGGGGGCGAATCGCCCCCCTCTGGTTGCACAGACAATTCCATTCATCCACATACCCTGATGATCGACCAGACCGGTCTAATGGAGCTGGCATGGAATTCTGCGATGCCTGAAGCTAAAATAATCCGTAAATGGATCCTCGAGGAGGTCCTTCCATCGCTATTCAAAACCGGCCGGTACGATATCCGCGAACGGGCGGACGACTCAGACGAGACATTGAATGAGCTGAAGCGCAAGTTTCAAGAACGCGATGAGGAATTAAAAGATAGTAAGCATAAAATTCAGAGACTAGAGAACGAGATTGACTTGAAAGAACGAGAAAAAACTGCAGCGATAACGATCGCTGAACAGGAAAAAATTGTCGCCGTAGCCGCGGCTCGGCTGGAAGCTCGTGCTGCTCAATTGGAATTAGAAAAAACTGACCGAGAGTTGAAACGGCTAAAGTATAGACTTCGAGAGAGGCAATCTCGTTCGGTCAATACGTTTAAATTGCCCGAGAATCAAAACCTCGAGCATTATATATATTTAGTCGTTAAAGATTCGTCGTTGCGACGCTACGATAGTGCTGTTGGTTTGCCGTATATACCCGCGGCACCGCAGCATTTGTTTAATAATGACCATAACAATATGAAATCAAAAAAACGACCACCGAAAGAATTGTTACGCTTTAAGACATCGCGAGTTCAAAAGCGAAACGCCAAGAAGAGTCTAAAGGAATCTCTAAGCGCGGGCGGATGTATCGTTAAAAGGCGTAAGGTACCCGATCCGGTGAACGGATTGAATCTTTTACATCGAGAAATGACCACAGTTAAAGTTTCAACCATGAAAAACGACAGTCGCGAAGAGCACATAGACGCGTACACGATGATGATGGATGTGGCGTCTTCATCCTCTGCATCGACTCGAGTTAAAATGCTCAAAAACGGAAACTCTGTCGATTTCAACGAGGACGTATATTTCGATCGAGAGTATGCGACCCAACAGACCGATATTAAAAAATTTATGTCTAATACGAGCCTTCATAAGGATCCTCTTACTAGCCAGTATCGCTTTTTTTTTCGGGCGCGCCCGGATCATTGTTTGTTTGTGATCATTCATCACTGTTTGCCGAATTTTCCGCCGAGCTGTTAGAGAAGCGGAATTAGAAAAGACGGACAGGGAACTGAAGCCTGATTTCAATTTGAAGCGGAATTAGAAAAGACGGACAGGGAACTGAAGCCTGATTTCAATTTGATATTTAACGACGATAACAGGCACTGGCAGTTACTAGCGACTGTTTTTTTTTTCTTTTTCTGTAGAAAAAGAAGCATCTACCCTCTGTCTTGAGAATGAACATTTGAATCAAGGCAAGCAATTATTTCAAGGTGGTTGTAAAAATGTAACTACTGTTACGTGCGATTTCTTACTTTTAGACTGTAAAACGTCGGACTTTTTTTTGCTGATCACTTCGGTTAGCAAAAAATTACACAGTCTCTTCTACCCACAAGGAGCTAAACATGTCGTTGTCACTATTAAAACCCGCTGTTATATGGAGGAGGCGAATTGAAGTGCCTCTGTATTATTTCTACGAGGCATACGGGTGTTCGGTAATAAAAAACAGCCGACAGACATACTCTAAACGATTGGCGGCTTTACGCCGACAATTAACTCAGACTGATCATGTGGATGATATTATCATAACTTCTGTCGGAGAGTTAAAAAGAAAAAACGAAACTACGACGGGAATTGTTGCATTTATAGACGACAGTAGAGAAAATATATTCAACTCGACCAAATACTCGCCTACAATTTTACTTAACGAGCGAGCTCTGAGGGAAATTTTTACTTCTAAGGATTGTGACAAATTCTTCAAACGAAAACGGTCGGTGGAGGATAGCATCAGCAGCAATGAAGATGATATTAATAATATAAATGCATCGTCAGATCGCCGCGTATCGGTGTTCGAATACAATATAATTGGTCGCTCCGCTCCATTCCGACTGACTAGTGTTTATGATTTGGAAACACACAAACCATGGTTTTTCGGCAAACTAACTGCTCTAAATTTTGCTTATAAATGGCCTACAAATGCTATTAATGATCACGTATCCAAAGAAAATACAAAAAGACTCGAGCAAATTGAAATATCCAAGGTGCAACCAGGGGTGGGTGAATCGCCCACCCCTGGTTGCACCTTGGATATTTTGCAGCCACGCACTCTGCTGATCAACCAGACCGGTCTAATGGAATTGGCATGGAATTCTGCGATGCCTGAAGCTAAAATAATTCGTAAATGGATCTTGGAAGAGGTCCTGCCGGAATTATTAAAGACCGGGTGTTACGATATCCGCGAGCGTACGGACGACTCGAACGAGGATTTGAATGAACTTAAGCGCAAGTTTCAAGAACGCGATGAGGAATTAAAAGATAGTAAGCATAAAATTCAGAGACTAGAGAACGAGATTGACTTGAAAGAACGAGAAAAAACTGCAGCGATAACGATCGCTGAACAGGAAAAAATTGTTGCCGTAGCCGCGGCTGAACAAGAAAAAACTGTCGCCGTAGCCGCGGCTCGGCTGGAAGCTCGTGCTGCTCAATTGGAATTAGAAAAAACTGACCGAGAGTTGAAACGGCTAAAGTATAGACTTCGAGAGAGGCAATCTCGTTCGGTCAATACGTTTAAATTGCCCGAGAATCAAAACCTCGAGCATTATATATATTTAGTCGTTAAAGATTCGTCGTTGCGACGCTACGATAGTGCTGTTGGTTTGCCGTATATACCCGCGGCACCGCAGCATTTGTTTAATAATGACCATAACAATATGAAATCAAAAAAACGACCACCGAAAGAATTGTTACGCTTTAAGACATCGCGAGTTCAAAAGCGAAACGCCAAGAAGAGTCTAAAGGAATCTCTAAGCGCGGGCGGATGTATCGTTAAAAGGCGTAAGGTACCCGATCCGGTGAACGGATTGAATCTTTTACATCGAGAAATGACCACAGTTAAAGTTTCAACCATGAAAAACGACAGTCGCGAAGAGCACATAGACGCGTACACGATGATGATGGATGTGGCGTCTTCATCCTCTGCATCGACTCGAGTTAAAATGCTCAAAAACGGAAACTCTGTCGATTTCAACGAGGACGTATATTTCGATCGAGAGTATGCGACCCAACAGACCGATATAAAAAAATTTATGTCTAATACGAGCCTTCATAAGGATCCTCTTACTAATAATTAAATCTTGTATCCGTTTTATACAATTCTGTGCGTTAAGACGCACAATACACGATCTGGCCATTACTTGACGAATTGGGATGCCAGTATCGCTTTTTTTTTCGGGCGCGCCCGGGTGCGATAAGGGACAGTACAAAAGCAACGCGCGACGACCGCCTGGAAACCATTTACAAAACCTGCTCAAACTGGAAGCACGTCTGTATTTTCAATTTTATACAAGTTTTTTAAAATCCTCGCTTAAATGGATCAAAAGCGTACCACTTTGGCATCACTGTTTGCCGAATTTTCCGCCGAGCTGTTAGAGAAGCGGCGGAGAGAGGACTCTGTGAATATGAAGAAACGTGTTGCGATGGACGACCAACCATGCCGAGTCCAAACAGCAAAAAAGACCAAACTGGAAGTTTCGACAGAGGTGAAATCACAGGATACATTGACTACTGTATTGTCCGATCCGGGGCCATCGACTTCGCGCGACTCGTCAGTCACGACGCTGACAATGAAGAATTCATCTGAAAACGACGAGCAACAACTCCTGACCGAGGCTGCCGGTGTCGCCGAAAATTTATTTAAAACCTTACAAGCTCTGAGAGCTAAAAAGAAGCAGAAAGGAAAAGCAAGCTCGGACATGGCTTTGGAAGCTCTCAAAGAGAATTTTCAGGCAGAGATCAGCGAGTTGCGTGCCAGTGTCTCGGACAGTGAAAGAAAAAACTCGGACACAGTCGCGACAGATTTATCGGAATCTATTCCCGCCACGATTAAGAAAAACCACGAGAAGATTGTGCAATTTGAGGAGCAACTCGCAGTTTATGGCGCATCAGAACTTTTGAAAAAGACGATATCGCGTGGAGGAAAGTCGGTCTGTGAGTTAAAGCATTGGCGGATCCTCTCGAATCTGGAAATTGGCGACTGGTACTCAGGCTGTAACGTATGTGCTCGTTGTGGAGAGGTTATGGGTGTGGTTTCAGCGTTTAATCCCTGTTGCGAAAAGGCAGTTTGCTTTGTCTGCCAGAGTGTTTATTTATCGTGTCCTTTTTGCCTCGGTTCAGAGAAATTCAAACTTTTCATCCAGCGCCGACTCGTTGTGAAACTTGTCGACCCAACGGACAATTCGTCAATCAGCCAGTTTCTGGATTCAGAGGAGATTGCGAGAATGTCTCGTCGGGTGTGCGATGACTGCGATGTTAATATTTTCGTTGGCTCCGATGGCGTGTTCAGACACGGTGGACATTCCGGCAGGATAATAAACAAAGAAGAAATTGACAGGCAGCTTAAAAGTCGGGTTGTCGATGTGCCCGATGAAGATACGAGGCGGCGGCGGAAAATTCAGAAAGCCGTGGCAAATCTGAGAGAAGAGAACGTCGAGTTGAAGAGAGAGCTAAACACGCGTATGAAAATTGGCCGGTTGGAGTTGGGTATTTCAATCTTAAACTATCTAAAGTGTATGATCGACGAAAATCCAGAAAGTGTCTGGGATAACGACGAACAACATGTAATATTAGTAAAGACCTTTCAGTGTTGCATATGCTTAGAGACCAGAGCGGAAAAGCCACAAATGTTGATGTGTATGCTAAATCCATGCCAGCACAGCTGCTGTAAAGACTGTATCGTTTCGCTCGAAAAAAAGGAATGTCCGATATGCCGCGGTCCTATTGTATCTTACATTTATCAGGATAAGAAATTAAAACAATGTACACTAGCCTAATTTTGAAATAAAATCTTCTGAAGCTCACTGTTTTCTAAATTATCCCTTAGACGACGACTCCCGATAGTTACAAACTAAGTTCCTAAGTCCAGAGGCTTGACTGTGTCACGAAAAAAAAAATGACCACTACACCGCTAGCACCAGCTGTAAAATTGAAATACAGCGGTGGTGGTGATGATAATAATATTGTCTCTCTGTATTATTTCACGGAAGCTTATAATTTCCCGAAAATAAAGAACGGCCGTAGAGCGTACTCGAAACGCCTAAACGCCTTTAAAAAAACAATTAGCAATACTACTGACGACAGTAGTACTACTAGTTATATCATCAAAACAGTCAAGCAGTTGAAACACGAGGCTGACGCTCAGTATGTTAACCCTTGATTTTCCTCACGGACAAATACAGAGTTACGATAATGAACCTTATGAAATTACACCATCCACAAGATTCATATCCGTACCGACAGACGAAAGACTTATCGGCAACTTGTTCTCATATTTGAGTAGTATGTTTTTCGCGCCATTCTTGTCTCGATGAATACCTTTACGACATACACTACAGTACACGTAACGGTGTGGAGACTTTGATACGCTCAATTTTTGCTGAATGCGATCTCGATCATGGCAATAGCTACAGTTTTTAGTGGTATACGCCTCGTTTATCACATATACCGACAGATTCCTCCTCTGTTTTATAATTTTGATCACATCGTTGTGTCTAAACTTTCTGTGACTCTTGAAGGTTCCTTTATTCATGAAACCGAAACCGGCACCGTAGACTACTAGTGTGTCGGGCTCTTTTCCGAAACACTCGTCGACTATTTTGTGCAACATCTTCTGATCATTGATGTATTTGTCGAATTTTAAACGTTGCACTCTTCTCTGCTCGTATATTCTCTGTTTTTCATCGAACCATTTTAGTTGAAATCTCGTATACGGCTCGGCATTTTGAGATTTTCTCGTCAATTCTAGCCCAATCTCTTGTTCGGTCGACTCTCTGTCGGATTTTATACGATCTTCAATGTCTTTCAAGAAGCGCAACCTTTTACGAGCTCGGTGACACTCTTTTGATTCGTACACCACGCGTTCCTTTTTCAAGATTTTGTAGGAAAAGTCGCCTCCGTTACGAGTGCATGTAACTATCGGTGTTTTGGCACCCGGATCCACGGCTATGACTTTGGAATAGTTTCGCACGCTACTAACGGTGGTGTTTTGCAGAGCATCTTCAGACTTTTTAGCCTTTTTCGAATTGAACTTTTGCACAATCCGATTCATAGATAGACACACGCTCACTCCATCGGTACTAAAACTGTACCCAAAATTACGGGGTAATGTGAAATGTCTGTTCCAATACATGGTAACGTTCTCAGAAAATTCAGGCCAACTAGAAGGTGTGTTTGATGAGTCCACTCTTCTTAATAATTCATGTATACAGCGAGAATCGTATGTTATAAATTTTAGACCATGTGAATATATTGGAAACACGTTGAACGATAATTTACCCTGATCGTACATTTCGTGCTGAATCTGTAGAAATAATGGAACGAATTTCCAAAAGTTTTTCGAAACTTCTTTAGAATTTATCCGATTCTCATTGAACCACTCGCCGATTCCGTTAGATTTACACACTCCGTTATAATACGCATCATAAGTTGAAGAGTGTACTTCGGATTTATCCATGGACTCTCCAAATTTATGATACATATATCTCTTGATCCTTTTAAAGGCATGTGTTGCTATATTCGTCTCGAGAACTGTACTATACTGTTTTGCAATCTGCATTATTGTAAATGATCTCAATCGACCATCATATAGATTATTAGGGTTTCGTATTGACTTGTATGTAGAAATCACATTGTCAGGATCGTTTAACTTGTATTTTACACCCTTCAATGCATAGGTAAACTGTAATGCGTCAAACTTTGGAAATAGAATGTGAAAATCCTCCCGATGACTGTAGTGTTTGTAGAAAAAGTTTACCACATACGATAACTCTATAGATAATCTTGACATTTCTCGTACATCATCACGTATAGCACGAGCAATTGCTTCCTTATAATCGCTCAATGGGCACAACACAGAGGTGAGACCCTTCTTGACACTATAGACTGAGATTTCTTGATCATCAGCTATAGCAGTTTCACGTATACGACGTTTTCTATTTAAGCATTTGGCACTAGATGAACGTTGATGATCATCTTTACCACAAGATGGACATACCATTATACTGTAAAGTTAGTGCAAGTATAGCGTGTATAGGTTATTGTAGAGGTGGTATTAAAAAAATATAAATCATTTATTACATTATGATCAGTTATTTTGATAAAAACATGTTTGTGACACATAAGGTTCAAAATCGCTTATTTGTACGTGTATGGTATGCTATACTTTGCCACTTTAAGGGTTAAGTTTATTTTCGATAATGACTCTCGTAGAAAGACATTTGAAAACACGCGTGGAAATTGTCTGCTGTTGAATGATGGGGTTATACGTTCAGTTTTTACATCGACGGATTATCAGTACTTATGCCTGAATGTTACCGTCCCGTCTAATATTGGAAATTCCAATAATAATAATAACGACGACGACGACGACAACAGAAACGAAGATTCAGATCACGAAGAAATAAACGATGTTAGTCACAGCAGTAGTCAGGCTGTGAATGTTTACGAATGTGAAATACCAGGACGTTCCGCGCCATTCCGATTGGCGAGCGTGTTCGATTTGAAAACTCGCAAACCGTGGTTCTTCGGCAAACTGACGGCTAAAAATTTCGACTATAAGTGGCCTACGAATGCAATTGACGATCACGTATCGGAAGAAAATACAAAAAGGCTTGAACAAATCGAGACAAGCGAAGTGCTACCAGGGGTGGACGAGTCATCCACCCCTGGTAGCACTTTGCAATTTCGTCAACCACACGCTCTAATGATCAATCAAACGGGTCTAATGGAGTTGGCATGGAATTCTGCGATGCCTGAAGCTAAAATAATCCGTAAATGGATCCTCGAGGAGGTCCTTCCATCGCTATTCAAAACCGGCCGGTACGATATCCGCGAACGGGCGGACGACTCGAACGAGCCGATCAATGAGCTGAAACGAAAGTTTCTGGAAGCGGACAGTCTCTGTCGCGAAGAACGTTCTCTTCGCCAAGAGGCTGAAAATAAAATACGTCGTCTGGAGCAGGAAAATAAGGGGCTTGAGGACGAGAGGCGAGAGTTGGATCGTAAGCTGGCCGAGGAGAGACGTCGGCGGAATCTCGAGAAGCAGGCGAACGCCAGAGCGGAACAATTTTTCATCGACCGACACACCGTGGAATTGGACGACGATCTCTACGAAGGCGGTGACGGTTTGAGATTTTCGCAGCATGGTACAGACAGTGAACCACCGCCGCCGTTCGGAGGCGGTAAAACGAAAACAAAAAAGAAGCCACGATTCCGAAATCATTGGATGATGATTTTATTGAAGGATAGTTCGATACCGACATGGCATGCCTCCGATCGCGTGATCGAGGGTGTGCCGTTGAGTGAGCATCAGCAGAACAACAACAAAAAGAAAGACCCAAGCACACATCGTCTGTACGTGGTTAGATCGATGGAGGATCGATTAGCGGGCGTAAAGAAACAACTAACGAAACGTTGGCCGAATATTTTAGAATTGATACGCTGGAAATGCGGCAATCCTATTAATTCTTTACATTTGTTAGCCGACACCGGTAACGGCTCGAAATGCCAAGGTAATCATTTCGATCCGTGCGTCGATATGAAAGTCGATGAGATGCCGGATATTTTGAAGAATGCGATCGGCGATTCGATTCGCGGCGAATTAATACGAATTCGGAATCAAACTTTGATATCTGACTACTTTGCCGATGGCGTTATGGACACGAGCGAGAATAGTAAGCAGATTCTCGCGTTGATGCAACCGGACGATGAAGACGACGTGAATTTTGCAAGGGAATAGATATAGGCGGTAACGATATTTTTTTTTCGCTTGGAAATATTGAAGACTAGTTTTCTTTCAGACCGGAGGCAGAAAACCAAACAAAAAAAAAAGCTATGAGTAGTTTGACTGACTAATCATCAATTCTCGCTACACATAGAGCCCCGATCGGTGTCAACATGAGTGACGGTATAATAATCTGTAATCTGAGTTTGTTCTTGAATTTGGAGCGACGCGAGTCTTGCACTCTCCGCCAACAGTTCCATATAGAGCTTCGGCAATTGATCGATGTAAATGTCCACACTCGGGTCGAAATGATTTCCTAGGCACTTGGAACCCATGCCCGCATCGGCCATGCGATGCAGGGAAGTCACTGGGCACGGATCCACTAGCTCGAGCAATTTTTTACAATTTGGATATTTTTTCCTGACATTCTTTAGAGCTGCCTTCACTCCACTCTTCTGAGTCCGTACAACGAACAGCCTATGCGACTCGGGGCTTTTTGTTAGTTTTCCACTTTTAGAGATTATAAAGTGTCGCGAAGGATCGACGCCGTCAATTTTTTTCGTCTCTCTATTCCAAGTCGGGTCGTTAGCGCTTTTCAATACAAACACCATCACATGGTTTCGATTCCTGGGATTACAATTTCCCGCAGGCGGTGGTCCTCCGTCTGCGCTGTTAATAACGGCATCGGGAATGTTATTAGCTAAAGGCGCAACATATCGAGCCAATAGTTCAGTCTCTGCACGAGCCCACGCCAATTTTCGTCTTCGGTGCTCGTCGTTCGCCCGGCGCAGCTCTTCTTCTTTCCTTGCAATTATTCTATCTTTCAGACTGACGACTTCTGTCATTTCGCTCTCCAAGCGTCTAATTTTATTCTCCGCTTCTCTGCGTTGTTCATCCGCTTCTAAAAATTTTCGCTTCAAACCATTCAGAGCCTCATTCGAGTCGTCCGCCCGTTCGCGGATATCGTACCGGCCGGTTTTGAATAGCGATGGAAGGACCTCCTCGAGGATCCATTTACGGATTATTTTAGCTTCAGGCATCGCAGAATTCCATGCCAGCTCCATTAGACCGGTCTGGTCGATCATCAGAGCGTGTGGATGTCTGTGAATTGAAGTGCCACCAAAGGGCCCCGAAACGGGGCTCTTTGGGTGGCACTTCTCAATTTCCAAATCTTGGAGTCTTTTTATGTTTTCCGTCGATACGTGATCGTCGATCGCCTTTCTAGACCTCGCATAAGCAAAATTTCGAGCTGTTTGCTTGCCGAAGAACCAAGGTTTGTGACTTTTCGTGTCATACACAATAGAAAGACGAAACGGGACAGAGCGTCCCGGTATGTCATATGCAAAGACTTGTACGGCTTGATTACCGTCACCTTCATCGATTATTTCGTCGTCGGTTTCATCGCCATCGTTATTATTGCCATTGCTAATGGGCGAGGGCGAGGTGATTGGAATCGGGATTCTGGGAAATAAATATCCATAGTCGGTCGACGTGAAAACTGCACGCAAAACAGCCTCGTTCAACAGCACGAAATTGCCGCGGGTGCTTTTAAATTTCTCCTCGCGGGTTTCGCTTTCAAAGACAAGTCGAATGCGTTGAGAATCTGCCTCCTGCCTTAGCTGTTTGACTGTTCTGATAATATAAGTGAAGCTGTTAGTATCGTCATTTATTAGATCGCTGTGACGTTTTTTGAACAAGTTCAAGCGTTTTGAGTATGCCCTGCGGCCGTTTTTTATTCTTGAAAAATTATAAGCTTCAGCGAAATAATACAAATGGATAACATTACCTTCTGTAGTATCGTTTATATAGCGGAGTTTCACGGCCGGCTCCAATGGGATAGAATCCATGCTTTCGATTCTTCCTGAACGGGAAGTCACCATCGGTCTGTATTCATCGCATTTAATCCGAAAAAAAAGTCGCAGAGTTCAGAATTCGTAAAAAGGCAGTAGGCGTACTACAGAGCTAACCACGTAGAGTATTTTTTTTTGTCGAGTGAGGTTTTTATTAAGAGAAGCGTGGACTGAAATTTCAGTCCCACAAAAATCTCTCGCTCGACTGTGTACCAATATAAAACAGTTTTACGACGTTTGTCAAACTGAAATTTCAGTTCCACAAAAATCTCTCGCTCGACTGTGTATACCAATATAAAACATAGTTTTACAGAGCTAACCCGACATTCGTCGTTTGTCACACTGAAATTTCAGTTCCACAAAAATCGCTCGCTCGACTGTGGATACCAATATAAAACATAGTTAGACATTTTTGAATGCATAGATGCTTAATACTACGATGATGAATGCTACAGCCACGTCATCTCGGTCGAATACTGAAGTGTCATGGCCAGTACAATAAATATGAAAAATCCTGAAACGCCAAATGCTTAAAAATGTAACTTCAGTTGATTTCAATGGAGATGTATATTTCGACAGAGAATATGCGGCACAGCAGACAGACATGAAAAAATTCATTTGATACTTTTCAGTCGCGTGTGTAAAACTATGTTTTTTTTCGAAACACATCCGAGTATGTAAGCAAACTGATATTTCAGTTTGCCAAACGAATACCAGACTAGCTCTGTAAAACTGTTTTTTGTTGAAACACAGTCGAGCGAGGGTTTATTGTAAATCTCAGCCGAGTGTCGTTTAACTTCATTGACGACACAGTTGAGCATGCAATCGAACTGATATTTTAGTTTGCCAAACGAATGATGTCGAGTTAGCTCTGTAAACTATGTTTTTATTGTAAATCACAGTCGAATGTCGTTTAGCTCTGTAAAACTATGTTTTATATTTAAACACAGTCGAGCGAGATTTTTGTGGAACTGAAATATCATTTTGACAAGCGAATGTAGAGTTAGTTGTGTTTTATATTGAAACACAGCCGAGCGAGATTTTTGTGGAACTGAAATATCATTTTGACAAGCGAATGTAGAGTTAGTTGTGTTTTATATTGAAACACAGTCGAGTGAGATTTTTGTGGAACTGAAATATCATTTTGACAAGCGAATGTAGAGTTAGTTGTGTTTTATATTGAAACACAGTCGAGTGAGATTTTGTCGAACTTTCATGCACATTAGATGTGTGTGTCGAATATTCTCTATCGACACACACGCAACAGCATACTGAAAAAAACGCGCTATGACATTGAGTAAAAACCAAAAATTCACTGACATTCATAAATTTTGCCGTAAAAGCAAGTTTGGAATCATGGGTTCCAAATTACAGAATTTCATGCTCTTGTTGACGGTCGCTGTAAGACCCAGTTTAGGTGCGGGTGCAGTATGCGTGCCCCTATGTTACCGAGAAGACTATTGCGCCTATATTAAAGAACCCAACAGTCCTTCGACATCTTTCAATTTTTTTCCATCCTACAACGATTCTAAGTTTTGCGATTGTGACAATATAATTAGCAATTGCCCCAAAGATCAATACTTCAATTATTACAAGCAAAAATGTGAAAACTTTAATGAAATGTGTGCAGTTGAGCCAAATAAAGCGAAACTAATTGTAAAGCATTATTTCGACAATCATTACTGTACGCTATTGTCGAGTGAAGATTTGACATACAAAGTTCACCGTTGCCCGCGCGATACCGTTATGGATTTATCTGAAAATTTATGTATCGCCCCGGTATTGAAATTAGAGGCCCTTGACCAAGGTGACACTGCACACATTAACAAGAGTGAAATTTTCGAACAGTGTATTAAATCGAATAATACCTTTACTTGTAACGACATAAATAATCAAGCGGTGAAAACTAAAGTTTACGGCAATGAAACTGCTAGTCTCTTAGAAAATTTGTTTCACTTTAAGCGTTCATCCGTGGTTTTTAATGCTGAATCTAGAATCGAGATAGAAGACCAGTTGGTATTGACGTTTCGCTTTGGCCAGAGGTTTGATAAAAGACGTCTTTACGAGATCAGCGCTGAAATTCTACACAAGAACGATGATTTCTTACCGTTCCACGTAACTGTCTGTAAGCTATATGATCCTATAGGAGAAGCTCTCGTGGATTCAACGAAGATTTATAAATTTACTTGCGACAAATTTAATCGATTCAAATACTACGCCGGAGATTATTTAATTCGCTTACTTGCATATTTCCCCGAAGAGCGCAATTTTATGATTGATTACTACAAAGTGTTTGTGAAGTTGTAATTTTTTTTTTTGGCGAAAATTTTACAAAGATAGTGTATATTTGTGTCGTGTTCGACAAAAAAAAATTCATAGAGCAAAAAAAACAGATTCTACTATAACAATCTCATTTGCCCGATATTATTTAGCGTATAGCGAAAAAAGCGAAGTTGAGAGCCAGGCAGCCTGTTTTTACAGTCGTAACTAATGGTCCAGCGTTCATTTGTAATTTTATGCAAAGATTATCAACGAAAGTTAATATGTGACGAGGGCTTTGAGAGAGATTCTTCGTTGTGATAAAATTTCTTCTACATTCTACAAAATACAGTCCCAAACGCAATCGACCAAGTGTGTTGAGACTGTGGCGAAACTGATTTTTCCCTGTACAAGAGTTTCAATTGCACGAAGTGTGTCGAGACTGCGGCGAAACTGATTTTTCCCTATACAAGAGTTTCAACACACACGAAGTGTATTGAGACTGCGGCGAAACTGATATTTCCCTATACAAGAGTTTCAACACACACGAAGTGTATTGAGACTGCGGCAAAACTGATATTTCCCTATACAAGAGTTTCAACACACACGAAGTGTGTTGAGACTGCGGCGAAACTGATATTTCCCTATACAAGAGTTTCAACACACACGAAGTGTGTTGAGACTGCGGCGAAACTGATATTTCCCTATACAAGAGTTTCAACACACACGAAGTGTGTTGAGACTGCGGCGAAACTGATATTTCCCTATACAAGAGTTTCAACACACACGAAGTGTGTTGAGACTGCGGCGAAACTGATATTTCCCTATACAAGAGTTTCAACACACACGAAGTGTGTTGAGACTGCGGCGAAACTGATATTTCCCTATACAAGAGTTTCAACACACACGAAGTGTGTTGAGACTGCGGCGAAACTGATATTTCCCTGTACAAGAGTTTAAATTAGGCAAAATTACGACTCGTCAACATCCGTAAGCCTCGTGAAAATAATACAGCGATATTTTAGCACATATAACTGCTGGACTTAACGAACTGGTCGTCGTCGTTCGTATTTCAAAGCAATTAAGATCCCATACAATTTGTATGAATATCAGCAAGGAATTGACATTAAGAAATAAAAAGATCCCATACAATTTGTATGAATATCAGCAAGGAAGCGACACTAAAGTAAATTCCAGCTGATGTATAGCTTTGTCAGTTAGATGTGGAAAAAAATTATGCTTTAATAGATACTTCGGGCGAGCGAAAAAAAAAGACTTACGAGTCACGCTGTTGCTTCAATCGCCATAAATTTTCAACAGCTAAAGATTTAATGTCTATACATAATGACACATACTTGCTTCTCATTCTCCACAAGTCTCGTGCTAGAATATTTTTCGAACGCGACAAGTACAATTTCAGGGAATTCGTATAATCATAATCTTGATACTTGGTCTGCGAAACAAACGGCAGAAGAATGTCTTCCTTTATACTAACCCTTGAACAAATTTCGCCTTGTTGAAATCCAGCCCCGTCGAAATTGAACAGATACCTTTCGCTCACTAAAAGTGAGCCAGGTTGAATCAATTCTCGAAGATTTTTATAGAATAAAGGAAACGAATGCTTCGACCAAGAGTCTAATGAACAATATGCACCCACGCCCTTGGCTTTATATCTCAGTATGAGAGACTTTTGTGTGAATTCTACATATCTATCAAAAGTTCCACTTTCATAAAAATCAGAAACAGCGCAAAGGCAATCGTGTGAATATTCCATGAATACATCGCAAAATATAACAGCAAGTTGTGTAAAAAGAATGATGTTAGCTATTGTAGATAGGTCGCTCGTTCTTGTTAACATATATTTAGATTTTACATATTGCATTTTTTCAAGAATGGTACTACCTAACACAATGGCGTGATTTAAATGAAAGGCCTCAGTTAACCCAGCCTCAGAAATATCAAACGACGACGATGAAGACATCTTGTCGATTATATGTTCACACACAAAAAACACATGCTACATGATTTAAGTGATATATGAGTTGATGAAAAAAAAACACATTGACAAAGTTATATATTTTATTCAATACTGTCAATACTGCTTACTTCTAAATTGGCACTCTAGTGTGATTAATATTAACCGAAGTCAAGTCCAACAGCGACTTGTCAATCAATCTAACGTTACTTATGTTATAAACAGATCCACCTTCCAAAATTACATTTTTAACGTCCAACAAACCCTCGTCCTTGTGTGATTTCAGATCACCCTTCATGAAATCGACGTAACAATATTTTTCCTTGTCGGCTGTGTCTTTCTCAGGCGAGTACGTTAACTTTGCGTATGTGTTTAAAAATTGCGACATTAGACATTTACTGAGTGATGTCAAGGGAACTACTTGAGCCGTGCTAACCGACACCTGTGTTCGCACGTGTTGGAATAGCTTTGTTGTCGTATCAAATATATTTTTTTGCAATTTGCAAATTGACGAAACATATTATCCGACAAATTGTCGTGTTCTATTTCGCAAATATATTGTAA
>RJVT01000177.1:0-48245 GCA_018835575.1 Cotesia chilonis
ATAATTTCTTTATTAAATTCTCACATATAAAATTCTGCCTTGCTGACTTAGACATTTCAGTTCATCGACACACTCCGACCCCGTCCATTTAACTCGTTATCGCAATACGTTAAATATCGCGTTACGTATAGGCTACGAATTACTGTACTACCATACACCATACTACTACTTTTGCTGATACGGAAATTCTTGCTAAGGTCGTTTAAAATCTCAATCAGTGTGTCACTATACAATATGATATCGTTATAGTTGGTCGTCCTCAACGATGACAGCTTGACCTAGTGTTTAAGTAAAAATTTACGTATTTTGCTTACGAGGTTCTGCTGCAATACTAGCAGTTCCTTGATACGGAAATCGGTTTTAAAACACCTTGCTGCTGTCTATCGAGCAACGAGACTGTTCTGAGGCTGATTTTTCGGTTTAGCACACCGTAAACATACTCTGTCTTCGCTTGCGACACAAAATTTTTTTTTGCTGCTGTCTATCGAGCAACAAAAGGTTACGGAATTTCGAGTCTATAGCGTATAAGGTCGGGCTACACAGTACCGATAAAACTTTTTTTGAAAAAAAAAACTTTTCCTTGCTTAAAATTTTTTTTTTCTTAACGAATTGCTAATTGCTAATTAGTGCAATCCACAATAAAATAATTAATGGTGCGACACTCACGCAGCGGGTTTAAATACCAAATTAGGAAAGCCTACTCCGATTTCTCAGTGGCAAAATTTATCACCGCCCCTTAATCGAGTCACGTTATTGGGAAGACCCCTCCCTTGTCAACTCCTCTACCCAAGTCATAAAGGAAAGGAAAACCACTGTAAATTATAAATTAAAAACTTGTACTAAATCTCACCCAAACCGGTCCCTAACGACGAGTGCGGAGGAAAGATCGGTATCATATCTAAACGGAGCGGTCCCTATCGACGTCCATACCAAAGTCATCAATTGGATAAATAAAATCCCAGTCATCCAACTAAATTGCTTCGTCGAAGAAACACCTTGGCGCAAATCTAGGATCATCAGTGACGTCCAAGCTCCTGCCAAAGTTAAAATACTTCCCAAACCAACTAACTGACGGTCATCATGGTACCCCCGAACCCGAACGAGTTGAAGAGAGACGAAGATAACAACGAAGCCAGTCGACATGGAGTCAAGCTGTTCGATCTTACCCGAGATGAACCTGACAAGGATTATTACCGCATGACTCGAGAGATGGAAGAAGCACTCCCCACGTTCACTGGAGACGGAGACGTCAGCTATGAGGGATTCGATAGCCGCCTCAAAGATTGGTTACACATGATGCCCGAAAATAACCAACAACCATTTATCGGGCGCATCCTCCGGAAGCTGAAGGGCCGTGCAAGAAATGTCGTCAAAGATATGGAAATCCGGACCGTACAAGAACTCGTCAGCGTCCTGAGAAGTCATTTTCGACTTGGAGACCCTCTCCGCATAAATCTCGCGAAATTGATTTCAGCCCAGAGAGGAACCTATGAAGCAGTAGAAAGCTTCTATTATCGACTAAGATCCATCCTCCGTAAGATACAGGCCGCAGTTCCGGATAACGACCGCGAAGCAATCACAAATCAAGCTCATCGTCTAGCCGTCGACCTGTTCTTTGAGTCCTTACCGGATTACCTAAAATGTCTCGCTTCAACTCGTCAATACACAACTCTGACTACCTTGTTCGAGTCAATACAAGACCAAACATTGAAATACGACAATAATATGAGACTACAAAATCCGAATCCGTCTCAACGGAAGTTCCCACAAGATCAACATGAAAATCATTATCCTACTAACAGTTCACGAGGGTACTTCCAAAACGGTCATCAAAATCAACAACCACGTTCAGGTCTCGGCCATCCGTGGTCCAAGCCAGAGATAAACCTTTACACAAATCCAAAGCCAGTCGCTCTCTCTTACAACACTCTGAGCGTCCCAAGTTTCAATGCTGAAGAACAGAACCACTACGAAACTTGCCCAGAACAAAATACACCCTGGTACGGACTACCCCCTTGCGGAAATACCGAATGCGAGGATTCCAACTGTAAAGCACCCCAAGCCATGGCATTCTCTACAAACAATAATTCTAACCGAAATTTCTACCGACCTCCTCAGCAAAATCCCAATTATTCTAGAAATTATAACCCTTCCTACAAATCATACGCTTCCCGTCCCCCTTTCAACCCTCAATATAACCCCCAATACCCCTCTAAACCCCAATACCTATCACAAAATCCCGAATACTTTCCAAAAACCCAACGTCTTCAAAACCAGAAACAGAGAACGCATGGAGTAGTGCAATCCACACCAGCGCAAGGATCACCCCCATTCATACCAACAAGGATATACTCCGAGTCATCGCCAGTACGACTGAAAAGATACATAAAAAGCTCTGAGGTCTGTAACTGCCCTGGATGCCCGACGAAGAACCTCAAAAAGGAGGAAGATCCTTTAGAGCCCTCTTTAAACTTGACGGGCGCTCGTCAGACCGAGGTAAAGACGAGCCAGCCCCACCCTTCTTAATCAATAACAGCAGCTATGTATCGTCAATACAACCAATAAACGGAAGCGCCCTAGTCACCGGCCGAGGACCAGTAATCACAGTTAAAAATCCCAAATTTCTCAATAACCGCTGTGAAATACTGATCGATTCCGGAGCAAATTATAATTTCATCAGCATCGAAGCCTTAGCTGATGATACCACCTTCATATACGAAAAACTCGGACAAGTGGGGGGGATCGGAACCAACAAACAACCGATCATTGGACTCGTCACACTTACGCTGTTCGACAAGATGGTCCCGTTTCGAATAGTCCCGCGCCGACTAGGAGGATATCTAGCCATTCTTGGGAGCGAATTTCTTGCCAAAGAACAGGCCAACATCTCGTTCTACTGGCATACAATGGTGCTGAGGAGCGAACCGGTCCGCCCGATGCCATTCATCATTAAAAGAGGATCTTGTGAGTCCCAATTACTCGCAGTAGGTGGAGGCCCAAAAATCGACTTATCCTGTCCGGTCCTACTAGGTAAATATCAGAGATTCATCATAGATACAGGGGGAGACGTCACCATCATCAACCAATCAGCACTCCAGCCCGGAACCTATATCAATCCGAATAACCGACTGATAGCCAGAGGTATCAGCGGAGAAGCAGTGCAAACCCTCGGAATAGTCGATCTCAAAATCTTTGGTCTACCGGTCCAATGTCAAGTAAGCCGAGAGGACCTACCAGTCCCCGGAGTGGGAATACTCGGAAATGACTGGCTAGAACGAGAGAAAGCCGAGATCTCATATTACGAACAGACTCTCACCGTCATGGCTCGACCTCTGGAACCTATACCGTTCAGCTTAAACATTTACGAGCCCTCCACGTTTACTGTCCCTCCATGAACAAAAATAATCGCTCCAGTTCCTATCAAAAATCCCGCAGTAAACCAAGGGTATTTGCCCCGAATAAACCTTCCGGTAGGCTTATTTATAGGCAAAGCACTAGTCACTGTAGACGGAGAAACAGCTGCATGTATGGTCATTAATACAACTAATGAACCCGTCACAATCGAACTAGAGCCACAAACCCTCGAAGATTACGAATTCCACATTGAAGAGCCACCCAACAGCTCCAGTGACTCATCCGATGACAGCCCGACAAATCTTAAAACCATCGATCAATGCGCACTAGAAATTTTAAATAAATGTCCACTACAAGATCTTAATACGGAGCAACGTGAACAAATTACCGAAATAATTCACGACTTCACCGCCATCTTTCACCTACCTGGGGACAAGTTGGGATGTTCCAACCGAGCGACTTGCAAAATTCCAACCGTCTCGGACAAGCCAGTTCACGTGAAACAATACCGGTTCCCCAAACAACATCAAGATGACATACAAAGGCAAATCGACAATTTATTGGAACAAGGAATTATAAGAAATTCTAAATCACCTTATAATTCCTTGGTATGGGTAGTCCCAAAGAAAGCAGATCCTTAAACAGGGGCAAAGAAATGGAGAATGGTAATCGACTTCAGAGATTTAAATAAAATTTCCATAGGTGACGCATATCTACCACCCTCTATAATCAGCATCCTAGACCAACTGGGAGACTCCCTGCTTTTCAGCGTCTTCGATCTCGCCAGTGAATTTCATCAAATAAAAATGGACCCTGAAGACGCACATAAAACCGCCTTCTCCACTCCATTCGGGCACTTCGAGTACGCCAGGATGCCCTTTGGACTAGAAGAAGCACCAGCCACCTTCCAAAGGATGATAAACTCTACGCTAAGTTGCTTGCCCTGGATATTAATTTACCTTGACGACATCATACTACACGCTCGGTCTTTAGAAGAACACGGAGTCCGATTACGACGGTTATTTCAAGTTCTCCGAGACGCCGGCCTGACACTACAACCGGACAAATGCAAATTCCTATGCACCGAAGTCGACTACCTTGGACACGTCATCTTCCGAGACGGGGTGAAGCCCGACCCCAAGAAGATCCAAGCAATCCGAGACGCCTCAAACCCCCGAAATCAACGAGAAATGAGAAAATTCCTCGGCCTAGCAAATTACTATCGACGATTCATCGATAACTACGCAGTTCGAGCTAAGCCTTTGACCGATTTAACTCGAAAGACAAAACCTTTCAAGTGGTCCGGGGAAGCTGAAAGGGCGCTCCAAGATATCAAGAATGCCTTATGTGAAAATTCAACCCTTTCATACCCTGATCTCGATAAACCCTTCATCTTAGCCGTCAGTTCCTCCGAAGATGGAATAGCTGGGATTCTGAGCCAAGAATTAGACTCAATAGACTCATCAGACACCCCCAACAAAAACGCAAAAATCGTAGCCTGTACATCTAGAGTCCTACGTGATGCAGAACTACGTTACACCCCGGACGAAAAAGAATGCCTCGCAGTAGTCTACGCCATTCAACACTTCCGGCCTTATTTATACGGTAAACTATTTACCATTTAAACAAAGAGGGCCTGCGCAGCCTGGCTACGAAATACTCACGACCTCACCGGCAGACAACGGAAATGGCGATCAAAAATCAATGAATACCGCTTTAAGGTCGCTATTCGCACCAACGTCGGAGATCAATACGCGGACGCCCTTTCATATAACCCGATAGGACGACGAGATGAGACCCAAGAGCTCCAGGAGGTAAAGGAATCACGTAATATACCAGAAGCCGTCCTATTACCAGCAATAGGGATTGAAGAAGTCACCGTAGACCCTCCAAAACGAAGACCAGGACGACCCTTAGGCTCCAAAACACGCCCGGCACTCAAGAGCGCCCCAGAGATCCGACAAACAATCGCCTCACGCCTACGTTCTGAACTACGCAGGGGGTCTCATAAAAATCCCATCAATTACATAGACCCCTCTACCTCCAGCGACGACGAAGATGGTCAAGGGTTGACTGAAAGTCACGTTGGAGACGACGATGTGTTCGACACCCCAGATCCTAGAGAGGAGGAAGCTAGTTCACCTCAACCAGTTAAGAGTTCAATTAAAGAACTAACTCCCCCAGTCTACTTTGACTCCGGTGACGACGAAGACGAAGAAGAAGAAGACATACCCGTAGTTCAACAACAGACGGAATCATCTAACGAAACCTCAGGGTCAACAGCAGAAGAGACTCTTAACGTTCACAATACCGCAAGAACGTTCAAGGAATTATCAGACAGTCAAAATTACACCCCGAATCACCCTCCCTTATCACCAAACTTACCTAAAGGAAACCCTAATTGGTGGCGACCTGTACTCACACCTAGTATAAACATGATAAACGAAGTAAGGAGGTCAATCGAAAACTTCGAAAGGTTAAGAATGATGGAGAAAACATTCAACAACCAAGACGACCCGGGAGAAGCCAGTGAAAAAAGTGAAATGTCCATAAACGAATTTGTTTCCGAGGAAGCTAACGAGGACCGAGATAGCACCAGCGCCCTCAGCGAACCAGACGATACAGTGATCCCAATTCAACCCTACTACAGATGACCTCTCGCCTCAATCCGAAAATTCTGTCACCGAAAAGTCCGTCCGACTAGCCCCGGAAACTCCAACACTAGTCCGCACGATGATTGAGAACTTGGAATCGAAGGGTATCAAGTGCGATCCAGTGTCAGGATCAATAATCGATACAAGCGTTCACCAAGGATCAACACCCTATAGACCTATACCAGATCAATCGGTCATCACCCAAATGAGGACCAGGCTATCAGAATTACCTACGATGAATACCGCAGACTCACCGGGCGCAAGCTCCAGCCGGATCCTAAACTTCGGGTCTCCCGTAACAGCTACGTCTACAGCATCCGAGTATACAGAAAAATCAAAGAAAAGAGTTTCCTTTCTGGAACCTACATCTCAACCACCAGGAACTACATCTAACTCACCAAAATCTCAAGATATGCCCAACGATAAAGAAAACACAACCCCTCCAGAAACATCTACACTCTTGACATCTCAAGAAATCGAAGAAATCACAGCCGTATACAAAGACAATAGTCCTCCCACGATAAAAACAGCTCAAATGTCTAAGAATAAACCGTCAAAATGCATAGAACCGCCGGAAACGTCTTCCGAAGAAGAAATAATCCCCAATCACAACCAACCCCAAAATAAAAATCAAGAGGGGAAGAAGGAAAATTTAACAAAATTAGAAGAACCGGTACTGGAACAAGACCGACCGGACGAGTTAAAAGTAGTAGAACTGTTAAACAGCCGAGACGGACTCACATACGCCAGAGATAACATCGCTCACTTCCTTACTACCGACTGCGAATTCTCGACTTCTACAGCGAAACTACTACGAGATCTCAAATTCATCGATCCCGATGATCTGAAACTCGTAGTCATAACCGACAAAGGTTGTCTAATATTAGAACTCCCAAATGGAAAACGCTTGATTAAACACCCCAGCAAATTAAAACGAGCCATTAAATAAAACCACAATCCACGCCTGTTACAGACGACTACACACAAATAAGCATGCCGATGTTACAAACAAGCCTCTGGTTCCTACTCATCACCTCAATAGGAGCAAATCAAGAAATCCTCAAAACCCAACCGTCATCATTCAACCCAGGGGTCTTATACGAGAAGAGTAAAACAATCGATCTAATAGAACGACAATGGAAAATCGTGTCCACCATAGACATCGGAGCAATCATCACCATATCTCCTTGGCAAGAGATAACATCACCGAGCGACCGCGAAAGTCGAAAAACCTGCTTGTCTTACTTCCCTCCCTATCAGTGCACAATTCTAAGAAAGGAAGCTATGCTGAAAGACCTAGAAAAGGACAGACAAGATGTGGTAAATTGACTAAAAGAAAACCTCAAACAAAACGAAAACACTTCTCCAGCAAAAGGACGCAATCGAAGAATGCCTTGGTTTGGATTCGTAGGCTCCATAGCTCGAAAGGCCTTCGGACTCATGGACTATGACGACCACGAACACATCTCCAAAAAAATTGATAAATTATACAACGATCAAAGAGAAATAACAACACTAATGAATAATTCAACTCACATAATTAAGTCAGAAATAAACAAGATCATCTCTGACCAGAACACAACTAAAGAGAGAGTCACGTTACTATCTAACACCATCAACCGGTACGCGACACAAGTCGGAAGCGAAATCGAAAAATTAAAACTACGTCTACACCTCATGCAAAGAGCTGACGAGAGAGTCCAAAGAACCACGCAACTGATACGCTACCTCAAGGACGCCGAATCAGTCATCGAAAATGCCAAGAAAGGGGATATCCCGGGAGGAATCCTCTCACCCGAACAACTGAAAAACGCAACAAGAGACATAATGACCCGATTCCCCAACCTAAATGATGACCCTCCCCAGCCAATAGACCACGTGAGCCTCCAAACTCTTTCAACGTCGTCAAGGTCAGCACGGGAAGAATAGGAAATAAATTTCTAATTATAATCACACTTCCCTTGTTCAACTAAGTTACCTTCCAATTATATCAGATCAGACCAATACCTATACCCCAAACTATCGGGGGAATCATGAGAACCCTGCTAGTCCGACCAAGTAAAGAATACTTAGCCATAGACGCCTTCCAAAATCAGTACTATCTGGTGGACACAGAAACTATCGAGAAATGTCGAATAATCTCAACAGACTTGGCATGCGAAATGAACACCCCTCTCCAACCAGTAAAAGATAGCAACGAATGCAAACTCCAACTATATCTGAACCCAAACGACGAGACACCGAAACAGTGTGATGTCCGCATATTACCCAAATGCTCCACACAACTCGTCAAACTACAACAACCAAACACTTGGGCATACTCCACCTGCAAGCCAGAAACCTTCATTGAAACATGTGACACAACTCTTCGCGCCGAACACCAACTACACGGCTCAGGCACCCTCACTTTATCACCCGGCTGTGGCTTGACGAATAACTACCTCACAATAGAAGGGACCGAAGAGGAAGAAGAAACAAGCGGGATCTACGCATTCCCCACCATAAACTTAATACATCTGGCGACAAATCTCACCGAAAAACCCAAACCACCACACCTGCTAACAAACATCATCGAAAAACCTATAGCAGAGAACACGTTACTCTCCCCATGGGGCGATAGTCTCGAAGGAAACAACAGGCTCACACAAATCGGACTTCACTACCAAGAAGAATCAAAACACCGATACGTCACCATTGCAAACACAGGCGCAATACTCTCAATCATTACAGCCCTCATACTCTTCCTCGGATACTACTATTGCGGCTGCTCTTGCAACTGTCTAAAAATTCTACGAAGGTTCAAGAAGAAAAAACAAAATAAAATCGAAGGGAAATTCAACGAAACATTGGAACTCACCGGTACAACCAACTCAACCTCGTCGACGTCACCTAGACCACCGAAATACAACCACCACCTCCCAACGGTACACGGACAAGAACCTAAAACACCATCAAAATCAAAAACCGGCATCCGGTTAACTGATTTCGAATAAAAGGGAGTACAAAAAAAAAATTACAAATTACAAAAAAAAACTTTTATAAAAACTTTTTTTACCCACCAAAAAAAAGAGATTGTTAAATAAAACATATAAATCACATATTAAAGCGCAACGGTACAAAGCAAGTCATCTGGCGGTAGCTACAAGGCAAAAAGATCTAAATTCATTATAAAACTGTTTTAACCACGACTGACTACTTACCATCAAATAACTAAATTAAGAACCGCGGTCAAGCCAACGGCCCTCATTACCACCCACCGCTTCACAAGCGACCGCCTCCTAACCACGCCTACAGATACACCCACACTTCAAAAAAAAAAATTTTTTTTAACTTATAAATAAAATTAAAAATCGAAATTAAATTAAAATTAAAAATTTAATTAAAAAAAAAAAAAATTAAATTGAGTAAAATTAACTTATTATCAAAAAAATTTTTTTTATAAATAAACTAAACAAAATTTAAATTTAACTTAAACCTAAAAGGGGGAACAAAAAAAATAAGAAGAAAAGAAACGTTATCTCAAAAAAAAAAATTTTTTTTTTTTATTAACTTAATAAAATATTTTTAAACAAAGCAATTCTTTCCGAACGAAAGGCGACGATTCCCCGGCCGGCGATCTCACAAAGTGAAGGCAGGAGGACCTGGTCAGCAGAATACGATACCCTGAAAACATAAAGACAAAAATTCCGTTATACAAAAAAAAAATTAAAAAAAAAAAAAAAATTTTTTTCAACGAAAAAAAAAAACCAGAAAGAAAAAGAATATTTTTCGATACCTTTACGTCCTAACAGCGATGGAAAACGAACTCCATCAACGCTACCCGTAAACTCTGCAGATCAGCAAAGTTCGGAGCAACATGCTCCTCCTCGCTGTCGGGAACCTCCAACAAATGGAGAAAGAAAAAGGTGGCCGCCTCTGAAACCTCCGGGCCAGCAGGACCAAACAAAGACATCTACTCCTCGACCAGGTCCAACCCTTCGCTGGGTGTCAACGGCCCGACAAACCGACGCAACATCCCGATACCCCGCCCCAAATCCTAGAAAAAAAACAAACAGAAAATTTTATACTTTTTTTTATTTATTATTACAAAAAAAAAAAAGGAGACTCCACTTGCCTGGTCACTAAACACTGCGGTCACATATTGGAACCAAGTCCCATAATTTTCGAAACAGCGCGAGACCGAATACATCATACACGACTAATCACTTAAAAGGCATCAGTAGTAATGACACTTCCATTTGACACATAAAAATTGCCACGAATTAAAATAACAAAAACCCTCACTCAGCAAAAACAAAAGAAAACGCCAAATGACTAGCTTTAAACCGTCCCGCGAAAGACACAAACACCGCCTATACCAGATAACAACTGAACGATAATATCACCACCAATAAATTAGCAATTCTGCAACACAAACCAGCAAAAAAAAAAATTTTTTTAAATAAACATAAAATTAATAACAAATATCTGTAAACACGCTACATTATAAAATCTAGCCTTTCTTTTATATATACTTGTAAAGGGCAAAAACGCACTCAATAACAAAGAAAATTTACATTGTTAGAATGAGACTAATAAATATTAAACAATTCATAAAGAGCAATCAAACTACGACTTTCCGTCGAAAAAGAGACACCCGTTCTTTCAAAAGCAGAGATGCCGAGGCACCCCTTCTTTGGGGGCGGGGGATGCTGTTATATCCGGCGTTGCCTCATATAACACACAGGGTCTCTCTTCCTCGACGAAAACCGCAGCGCTTGCACTTTATAAATGTCGACAACCACTCTGACAACACCTCGGTTAAGAAATGAGCACACTGTCCACGTTCTGCCAAATTTGCATTTTTAGACCAATAACAAAATTTAACTCCCTTCCGAAAATCGCGATCCGGGTGTATAAAAACTCCAAACACCACGGATCAAGCGTTCAATCTTTTATTAAAGAATTCGAGGGAAGGTATCCTCGTAGAACCCGTGTGTGTCCTTGTACCGCGTTATGTACGAGGCAGTATAAAGCACTAGGTCGCTTATACAAAACTCTAAATTCACTATTGTCTAATTTGATTCATTAAATTATATTTTCTACGAACCGCGCCAGTATGCTCTTCGAGCTGTATTGAGGGCCCTGTTGTCCATAGTGATATATTTCTCCAAATTATAACATTCCGATCGATCATTGAATTAACGGCGGATCTAAGTATCTGCCAGAGTCGTTACCTTGTTCACGAACTCATAATAAAACATTGTTAATCATAAAATCTAGTTATAAGTGAATAGTTATTAAGTGAAACATTGTGCATTAAGTGCGTCTCGCCCATAAGGCAAATAACTGAATAAATTATAGAACCAGAACTTCTTGCTTCACTTCATCTTAAATTAAGATCCTGAACCCCTTTAATTATACCGATCTCTACCACGAAAGGAAAAGGAGAAGTCAAACCCAGGACCTGCCAACCGATCAAACCAAATTCAGATCAACTAAAATTCATAAAGGACGACTGTCAGTTCTGCATTTGTTACCTACTTCCCTTTAAATTCGCCGTTGGAACTCCTGGTTACCGGGAGGCGTTCGAAATCCACAATAAAAATAAAACTCTTATAGCTTCTCTACAAGAAAAAATCTACCTGATCGTGTCCGAGCCTCCTCAAGGCCCACTCTACCAAATTAATTATCTCACTATAATTAATCCGGACATAACAATATAAAAAATAGAAGTGGCAGGATGGCCGAGCGGGCTAAGTCATTACATTATTAGTTCGTTCGTACATCATGTCGTGAGGCGAGGGTTCGAGCCCCGACGGTTGATTGAATAGCTCCAAAGCCAACCGTCGGGGGTCGCTCCGGTAGCCGACTTGTACTGGCATGGGTTTTCTCTGTGGTTTCTCCATGTCACTATTCCAACAGCCATTTGAAAGAAGTGAGGAATAGGGTAAATGCAGTCCATGTCACTATTCCAACAGCCATTTGAAAGAAGTGAGGAATAGGGTAAATGCAGTACAGGACGCACAAGTCGGTCCACAGCCGCAAAAAAATACGCAGTTATTATAAAAATTCGAATGCAGGAAAAAGTTTGAACGCAGTAAAAATAATCCGAATTCATTGTAATAGTGCAGTTCTGATACTGTTGTACAATGTAAAAAATCATTAATAATAAATATATAAAAAATATTTAACTGGAAAAACCCCAACAATCCAGAACGTTACACAGGTAAATATTTTTTATTCGCTTGACCAAAGTGGAACGAAGCAATGAAACTTTACGAATTTAATGCTTGCTAGGTGTTACGTTCCCGGAATTTCGCCCAAATTTTTTTTTTTTTATTTATTTTGATTAGTATATTTAATATAAATTCAATTCTCCGTACGCACATTGAAAGATATCCGTAGCTTAGCTGGTGGTTTTATCAGCAGCTGAGAAATGAAAATCTCGCGATAGAACATCAGCAGAGAGTCGCCGTTGCCGCAGATAGTCCAAACACCTTACGTCAGCATGGGACCCGGGCCTCGATGACTCTCTCAGGGAGTAACCTGAGCTGCACACATGGCTGAAAAACTGTTCATGAAAACTGATCTGGAGCTAATTGAAATTAGTAGATCTCAAGACTTTCTAGTGCAGAGAGCTTTGTCTCCCGACTTGGATCTCTCCAGATCCTATACACAAATGAATCCAACGATACTGAAAATATCGTCCTTAACATTGATTATGAGTGCTAGCGCTTAACAGCCGTTCCACTCACAAAACTCGTCGGTGAGACGGCTAGCCAGTGTTCCGCCAGCTTAACCTTCCTTCAGGCAAAAGGAATGACCACGTTTTCTATAGACTTTTCAGAACTCAAAGCTTGACAGTGCTTGGACAGTTTTTGGAACTTGAAAAAAAAATATTAAGAGTGACTGAACCGAAATAATTATAGACGCGATCCGTTTAGCGGATCCCAAAAAAAATTTTAACAGCAACTGAACCGTTCACTAGAGGTTCGGGATTTTTAGTAGGCCGTTTTGGGGAAAACGTGTCTTTTATAGTTTTTCGAGTCATGTCCGATTGTGTCTTTTCTGAGAGAGTTTCCATCCAATGGGGATGCAGTTTCCAGTTTCAAGGCCCCATTCCTTCGGACAAGCGAATAGGACCCGCCCCTAATGCAGGCCTGTGTGTGTGCGCACCACACACAGGTACCGACATGTACATATTTTTATTTTATTTAAAAGTACAAAAAAATTTAAGTTTGAATATTTGAATATAACAATAAAAAATATAAATTTTAATCCTAACAACCTTATCAACAATCGGTTTTACAAGAATTTTATTTTATTTCATGGTGGATATTTTAAATTTATATAGCAACAAATATTAAAGGTTGATAGTTTTAGATATCGTAATAGAATGTATTTTATGAATCTAATTAAGGTCTATTCAGGAATTGAAAATTTATTAAAATCTCTTTAGGAGTTAAAAATATATTTTCTTTGAAATTTACTTAGAAACTCCTCAGAATTAAAATAGAATTTTTAAAATTTATTTAAAATCTTATTGGAGGTTAAAAATAGAATAGAATTTATTTAAAATATCTTTAGGAGTAAAAATAGATATTAGTTTAGGTGGTTGAAGCTATAAAAATTTTATGATTGGGGATTTAATTTTAACACATTTTTAAAAGAAGAAAAAAAAAATAAACTTATACGTTACAAAAAAAAATGATTGTAACTTAACTATTTTTCCTTCTCTAAAATTATATAAAAAAAAAACTTTTGTGAGAGAAAAAAAAGATAAAAATTAGACATAGTTTCAAGTTTTATTATATTTGTTATGCTATCTTAATATGCACATTTGGATAGATATTCTTTAGGCTCTTATACGAAGGTCATGTTAAGAATGCATCAACAGTTTTTTTTAGTTTCCCTTTAAGAGGAAAAAAAGAAAATTCTTATGTTTTATGGTCACCAGATGTAGAGAAAAAAAAATTTTTAAAAAAAGAATAATAAATATGACTATCGTATTTCCCCCCTGGATTAATAACAAAGATTTTAATTTCTAGAATATTTAAAATCATTTCTAATTTCTAAAAATAACTAAAACAATTTTTATAACGAAGATTTTAATTTTTAGAATATTTAAAATCATTTCTATAATAAGATTTTAATTACTAATAATAAATTTTACAACAAAATCTTAAATTCTAAAAATATTTAAAATAATTTCTCTAAAAGTTTTAATTCAAGAGATAATTAAAGGAAATTTCCATAAACAAAATTAAAATCATAGAGTCAAAAATGATTATATTCCCGATGACTAAAACTTCAAATTCGTTAACAAACGATATCCACCTGTGAAATAAAATGAGGGAATCATCTAAAACAAATTTTTAATTTTCTTAAATAATAAAATTTTCTCATTGATTACAAGATAAATTAATTAATAAAGACATGAGACTATGCAATCTTTAATATTAAGATAAAATTAATTTTGTTGTAAAACCGATTGTCATTAAGGTTGATTAGGATAAAAATTATATCGCTACTATTATTACGAAATATTTCGGTTTAATTTATAATTTTAAGATTATTCTTAAATAAATTAAATAAAATAACATGTACATGCCGGTATGTGTGTGGGTGCGCACACACACAGGTCCGCATCAGGGCATGTCCTATTCGCTTTTCCGAAGGGGATGGGACCAGAGTCCGGAAAACTGCATCCTCATTGGGTGGAAGTTCTCCCAGAACATATACAATTTGGGTATGACTACTAAACTATATAAAGAGACGTTTTTCCCTAAAAACGGCCTACTAAAATTTTGGAGGGTCCGCTAAACGGATCGACGTCTAATAGTTTTTTTTGAGTCCTTAGTGAACGGTTCAATCGCTATTGAAATTTACGAAGCTCTAGTAAATAACTCAATCGCTATTAGTATTTTCGAGTTCGACTACTATAAATTTTTTTCCTCCAAGCTTTGAACGAGTGATTCGATTCACATTAAATTCAAGATTTGTAAAAACTGTTTTTCTTAAATTTTTCAAAAGGTGGTCATCCCGCTTGTATATTTTCAAAAGTAACAAATAATCAGTGCGAACAAAAGGTACTGTTCTAGTTGTAAGTTGTTTATTGATCAATTAAATCAATCTGAATTTTGCCTTTATGTACTTTAAATTTAATCAGTTTGTGTTGAATATATTTTATAACCGAAATTTCTAATCGTATTTATTAACATAACCTTTCCAGACAAAATTAAAATTAAGATCCCGGTCTATAGGCCGAAAGGCTTGGGCCAAAAATAAATTAATTAATTAAGTCCAAAAATTGGACGTAACATAACAAATTTTACAAAGAACAATAATCATTAGGGCGCCATCAGGATTTTTAATCACGGTTCCTGGAACCGGTCCAGAGCAGAGAATTATTTATCTTAGGGTAGAGAGAGTGAAGGAAGGCGCTGTTGAAGAATAAATAATTAATTAACAATATATCGATGTTTATAAACAACCAAAAATACCAAATTTAACAATTAAAGCGCTTATGAAAAATTAACTAAATTCACTCACACACTCACTCTATAATAATTTAAAACTTATTATCTATAGCCTAACTAACGGCTAACCAGGACCACTTATTACTTATAGCCTAACTAACGGCTAATCAGAACTAAACCAATTCAACATAAGCTTAACTAACGGCTAACCAGAATTCTTTAATTACTCTGCACAAAGACTGCAGTGGGACAGAGATCGTCTAGCCTAACTAACGGCTAACCAGAACCAACGAATTACTCTGCGCAAAGACTGCAGTGCAACAGAGATCGTCTAGCCTAACTAACGGCTAACCAGGACCAACTAAACACTATTAACACTCTCTATCACACATTACCCACACTAATCTTCACACACATAACCCACACTTGTAATGATTTTATTTTTATAAATTTTATTTTAAAAATTGAATTTAATTAAATTGAATTTAAATTACTTAATTGAATTATTCAATCATTGATATCAATTAAACAATCATTTTCAATTAACAACCAAATTCCAAATGATTTTGAACTTATACCCAATTTTCAAATTTCGATTGCTAATTTTATTTTGACTTAAAATATTAAAATAGATTGAAATTGCTAAGTTACTTATTGCCGTGGTCTTAATAATACGACAATAATTATTTAGAACAAGAGGTCTTAATAATCTCGAGATAAAAGTTATTCTAACCGAAAAATATTTTCAATAATTATTTTAATCTAAATAATTTTTAACAATCCCGTCCAAAATGATTTATAAAAAATTAACGATGAGAATTAATCTTCTTATAACCAAAATTTTCTGTGCTAATTTTCAACATCAAATGAATTAATTCTTGGACTTAATGTCCACGCTATTAATTCGTAATTTTCGGCAAATTTTGATTTATTTAATTCACGGACTTAATCCCAAATTAATTAATTTTCATGTGATAAAAATATTTCACAATATAAAATAATTTCAATAAATATTTCTTAATATAATTTTCGATAGTTTCCAGATAATTTTATGAATTGTAGAAATCGACAGAAGTCGAATCATTCAAATTTCTTAGCTAGATCATTCGCTAGTTTAATTGTCGTTGACCTTTGGTGTTTGGAATTTACTACAACACAAAATATATTAACGCTCGACCAAAAATTCCACGAGTAAAAACGCTTGTCGATTATTTTCAAGTACAAAATTGATCACTTTTTCTTAAGTTAATTGTTACAAAATTATAACAATTTATTGAATGAATTCTCTAGATGTTAATTGACTCAATTGATTAATTTTAGTTAGTGAAAAATTCTCCCAAAGAATTTAGAATGAATTTGTCACTCAAGGTCGATTGAGTGACTTTCGGGTATAAATCCCCATGAAAATCACTTAATTCAAACTAGCGAATATCAAATTCGGATTAATTAAATAATTGTTTTTACATTTTACTATCCTTTTTCTGTGGAAACCGTTGGCTCGTTTTTGGCTATTTTAAATTTCATGAGGCAAGATGGCATTGGAAGATTTTTATTATTCATTAATGTTTTACGTTATTAATTTTCGGTTTTCCGCAAATGAGCCATCGGTTTTATGATTAACAATTCTTTAATGTTGATCTTATTTTCTACGATGTTGATGACTTGTGTCTAGATCGGTGATTTGTGGTCTCTTAGTCAGAATGTTTTCGACATCTTTGGATTCTCGACGTTCTCAGGCGCATTTTCAGTCGTTGTTTGCTTACTCGGCGGACTTCCTTCTTCGTTGGTTTCCGATTTCTCTGGAAGTGATTCGTTGACTCTCGATGGTGATGACGTTTTTTCTTCGGCTGTTTTTAGTTCTATAACGACTGGCTTTTCGATTATTTTGTTATTTTGTCGTGGTTTTAGCATGCATCGACGAATGAGTTTTTGTATGGCGAACCCACTTATAATGATCGATAATATTCCGATTGTTGATACCGATCCGATGGTTATTTTCTTATTGGTTTCTTCTTTCTCTGGTGATCTAGTGCTATTAATGACATTTTTTCTTCATTTTCTTCTAGCCCATGACCCCAAGGTTCGAATTTGTCGACGATTGTGGCCGGGTCTGAGGATTTTGTTAGTAGATTGGGAGTTTCGCTGTTAAATTTGATACTCGAGTTTAATGTTTTGAGAGATAGATTGAAGCTCGGTGCGATTATTTCTATTTTAGTTGTTTCGCTTGCTGTTCCTTGGATTTTATATTCGTTGCAGTTTGCTTGGCATCCTTGTTGTAGGTGTATTAGTCCAGTTCCGTTAATTATGGTGTTTCCGGTCTTCAGTTCTGGGCATTTCCACTGGATGTTTTCCTCTTTGCACGTTGAGTATGCCCACGTGTTTTTCTCGTTCATTTTTATCCAAGTTAGTTTACATTTTCCGATTATTCTTACGTTACATTCTCTAAGATTTTCTGTTTTTGGGTTCATGAGTAACTCCATTTCGCAATCTACTTCGTTTACTAGTTTTGTTATTTTTATTGGGATGTCGGTTGGGCAGGCCATGTCTGGTCCAATGGGTTTGCAGTTGTTAACGTAGTCTTGTTCAGCGAGGAAATATTCTTCGAATGCTGGTTCTGTCACTAGATATTTTGACGGATTGAATCGTCAATGTTGATAATTGGTCTCCAATTTTCTCGGCCTTGGGAAGTGATTTTAGTTCGTATGCTAGCCATGGCGTCTGATCGAAGAGTGGTACGGTTATTATTATCAGGAGGTGACCGTTCGATTTTCCCGTTTCTATCGTTGATACTTTCGCCAACGTGCTGATGTCCATGTTGTCCAGAGGTTGTGGCGGATTTAAGGTCGGATGTTTTCTGATCATGTCTGCGGTTGCTTGATTTAGCTGTTTGGCTGATACTGTTAAATAGGTCAGCTTGCCCCATTTCGCTTCTTCTATGGCTTTTTCTGCATTATTAAGAGTTCTCAGGTGGTTAGTCATCCGGTGAATATTTTCATCGCCTATCATTGAGAATAGTTGGATCCTTTGTAGGTCGGTTATTTGTTTATTTGTTGATTGTTGCAGAGATGCTGAAGTTCTGGTTAATTCTTTGATTCTTTTAGTTAGGTTTGTTTCGTGTTTTAAGATTTCGTTGATTTCGCTCTTAATAATGTGAGTGTTATTTTGGGATAGGTGTACAAGTTCTCTGTTGTCTTGATATAACTTGTCTAGTTCTTTGGAAATATGTTCCTTGTCGCTGTAGTCCATGGTCCCGAATAGTTTTCGTGCAATTGAGCCTACGAAGCCGAACCACGGTGCTCTTTTTGTGCGGTTCTGTGGATGTAATTCTTCAAGTTGAGGATCTTCGAGGAACTGCCTTAGCCGGTGTTTTGCTTGTTCTATTTCAGCATAAATTTCCCGGTGTGTGTTGGTTCTTAGGTACGACATACAGGAAGAATGATTGAATTTTAAGGAACATATTCTATAAGCTTCCCATATATTTTGATTTAGGTTTGGGTAGAGAGTTACTAGTTGTTTGATGTTTATAGAGCTGATTATTTGCCATTCTTCTCTGATGTGGATTCTTTTGAATGGATCGTACAGTAGGCCCGGATTTGCTTCCATTGGTTTTATTTTCACCTCGTCAGCGCTCCACGCCAAGTGTCCGATTCCCAGGAGAAGAAGTGGTGCAACGATCATATTTTTTTTTTGTAGATTTTAGCGTCTATATATGTGTATATTTACTGAAACAAACAACTTAAGTTCTTTTTAGTCGAAATTTTCGCGGCTGGCTGTTTTAGCCTTATTCGGGTGGAGTAATTTCCGTTTTCCGTTTTCTTTTTCTATTATTAAATTCCCCATTTCGTTTATTTCGACTATTTCGTATGGGCCGGTATAATAATGATCTAATTTTTTTTCTAGGTTCTTTTAACGTGTATATAAGGTCTCCTACGTTAAATTTTGCTGGGTGTATATGTTTGTCGAATCGGACTTTTGACTCGTGTTTAGCTCTCGTTAAATTTTCGCGGATATTCGTTGAATTTCGGAAATTCGGCTAATTAAATCGGCTAAATAATCGTTATGTTTCGATTTTACTAAAATTTGGAAATTGAGTCGGGCTACAAGCTTTTCTCCCGTACAAAATTTCGTATGGCGTAAATTTCGTGGCCATATGTACGGTGGTATTATAATTTAACATTGCCATTGGGATATACCGATCCCAGTTACTGAATTTATCTACGTAAACCCGGAGGTAGTCGACTAATGGCTGGTGAGATCGCTCCAAGGCTCCGTTCGATTGAGGATAGTAAGAAGATGTTGTTATTCTTTGAATTTTCAGCGCTTTGGCTAGTTGTTGGATTAATTTGCTTGTGAATGAGGTGCCCTTATCTGATAATATTACGCGAGGGCACCCATAAAGGGCGATATAATGATTTAATAAGGCATCTGCGACGGTTACTGCTCTGATATCAGGGAGAGGAACTGCTGCAGCTGCTTTGGAAAAATTATCTTGAATTGTTAAGATATGTACATTCCCGTCAGGGGTCATGGGTAGCGGTCCTACCGTATCTATACTAATTTTTCAAAAGGTTCAAAGGGTGTATCTGTGATGGACATAGGCTGTTTGGTCTTTATTCGCGTGAGCTTATTTTTCTGACAAATTACAAGCTCGGATGTAATTGTAGATATTGTCTTTCATTCCTGGCCAGTAATATCTTTCGCGAATGCGCCAATACGTTTTCACTACACCTTTGTGACCGCCTATTAAACTGTTATGATTTTCTTCTATTATTTTTGTTCGGAGGGATTCGTCTGGTACCTCGATATTCCCTTCGCATAAAGTTATTGTTATCGGGCAATCTCTTAATTCGTGTGATAAGTAAGCTTGATGTTAAGGTCATCGAACTCATCTCCCTGTTTTGCACAGCGGAGTGAGTGAATGTCGTGTTTATGCATCGACTGTCGAAGATTTCTCAATCCTTCGATCAGATCGATTGGGTCTAATTTTTCGAAATGTTTTGTTTTGATGAATACCGTGAAGATTTTACAACGACCTAATTTGGTGACAAATACGTCCCTTTTGTTGGTTTTGAGGCATGAAGGTCATCAGCATTAATAAATTTTAAGTCGCGGAGCAGTTTCGCTACAGGTTTTATTATTTCGCAGTCGGCCGCTAAGAAATGCACTAAATGTCTCGGGCATAAGTGAGCCCATCTCGGCTGGTTGCAAATTTTATTTTTGTTTCAGGACCTTTTTCGGGTATGCTTTCGTCTGAACTAGAGGGTGAAGATATTTTGGCCGATGACGACGTTCAGCAAAAATATTTTCAGCTTCTTCGAAAGTTGGAGGGTCATAAGCGACGAAGGGTGGTCCAAATCGGCGGTTCCCTACATCATCCCCCACTGTTATATTCCCGCTTGTTGTTGACTTATTTTTATTTTTATCTGAATCGTGGGTTTTTCCGGATTATTATTATTTTGTGGATTACTCGATTTAATTTCGGTTGATAAGTTTTCTTTTGGGTCTACCCGTTCCGGTTCGATAAGGATGTTATTCGCGTCGAACGGTTCGGTTTCGATTATTTCGTTTATTTCCTTCCCGTTTTCGTCTACGATTTGGCGATTTATGTGGTCATAACGGATACCCATGGCCGCTAGTTCATCGCTAGTTCATGGCTAGTTCATCGGGTATGAAACTCTTCCGAAGATTGGAGTTTGGGGTTCTGGACCGTCTCTTAAATATCCTGTGAATCGGGATTTAATTAGGTTTTGTGGTGTTAGAGAATTTTTATTTAGTTGGTTTTCCTTTTTATCATGTGTGTTGACGACGTTTCTTGTGTTAGCAAATTCTGCTGAGGTTGCAGGCTCTGGTTCTACGATGACGGGGTGTTCTGTTTCGCTGGGATCTTCGCTTCTTCCCGTATCTTCTGGGCTGATGTCGCTGCTTGATCCTTCTTCGGGGTCATCGCTGTTGTCTCTAAGAAACTCGTCGACACTAAATTTAGGTGTTGTGTCATCTAAGGAATCTTCTTCACTTCGCCAGAGTGGAGGCATTTTACTTAGTGATTGGCGGATATTTTTCGCAGTTTCGGAACTAGTTCTTTTCATTTTTGCTAACTCTTGAGGGGTGTAATTAAGTATTGCTTCTTCTAGACGCATTTTCTCTAGAGCTTTTTCTTTGTTAGAATTTTCCGGTGGGGGTCGTCTTTTAATGATTTCGTCGAACAGTTTGATTAGTTCCTGAGTTTTTCGTCTTTGTTTTTGAGGGATGGCTTTATCTTTATTTCCTTTGGTCTTATCTTCTTTTTCAGCTTCATCGTCCCCTCTTGGCCCGTATCTGTTTTGTTAATCGTGGAGGGTCTAGGAGTTGAGGCTGGCAAGAAGACTTCTTCGTCCCCCTGTTCTTTGATTCCGGTTTTCTGCGACTCGGGATCTTCTATGGTTAAATAAACGTTGCTATTTTCAAGGTAATTTATTTTGGGTGGGGCTCGTGTTTTTCCCATTTCTCTTTTTCTGAGACGAGAGGCGATTGTTTCTCTGATTTCGGGGGCGCTGCTGATTCTTGGTCTATTTTTGGATCCGAGAGGGCGACCAGGGCGCTTGACCGATTGAACCGCTTCTTCGTCTGAGAGTATTTTATGAGGTTTTTTGTTTTAGTACTATCCGTGATGGGTAGCGCTAAAAATTATTTTCGGTAATATTATTATTCGATACGTTTTCCAAGGGGTTGGGACGATCTTCGGGGTTGTATGAGAGTCCTTCAGCGTATTGTTCGGTGATTTTGTGACGGACTACGACATTAAATTTATATCTACTCAATTTAGACCGCCATTTTGCTTGCCTTTCGGTGATAGTCGTGCTGTCCCTTAGCCAGGTGACACAAGGGCTACTGGTTATTAAGGTAAAATGTTTTTGGAGATACGGTCGGAATTGTTAAATAGCGTAAACTACTGCAAGGCATTGTTTTTCAATGTCAGTGTATCGAGTTTCGGTGTCGTGAAAGACACGCGAGACACATGACACTATTTTCTCTCTGTCTCCTTCTAAGTCATCGTCCCCCTCTGGTGTCTGCTGACTGAGGATTTCGGATATCCCTGAGTCTGACGCGCTGACAGCTAAGATGAAGGGTTTATTAAAATCTGGGTATTTAAGAAATGAGTCTTCGCAGAGGGCATTTTTGATATCGTCGAATGCCCTTTGCGCTTCTTCTGTCCATATGAAGGGCTTAGTTTTTCGTGTAAGGTCTGTTATGGGTTTGGCCCTTTCAGCGAAATTTTGGATAAATCTTCGATAGTAATTAGCAAGTCCCATAAATTTCCTAGCTTCCGTATGATTTCTAGGTCTCGAGGCATTTTTAAGTGACGAAATCTTTTTCGGGTCTGGTTTTACGCCTTCTTTCGTTATTACGTGACCTAAATAATCTACTTCAGGACAGAGAAATTTACATTTTTCAGGTTGGAGGGTGAGACCAGCTTCTCTCAGTCTATTGAATAGTCTTTCAACTCTCACCCCCATGTTCTTGTAGGGTTTTACCATAGCTGACTAAATCATCGATATAAATAAATAATTCTGTCCCCTTTAATCCGCTTAAGGTGGAATCCATCATTCGTTGGAAGATAGATGGAGCGAGATCATGGCGAGATCAAAAGACGCTGAAGAAATTAGCGTCGCCTAATTAGTCTAAAATATCGATAATTAGGGGTAAAGGATAGGCATCCCCTCGAGTGATTTTATTTACTTGCCTAAAGTCGATAACCATTCTATATTTTTTTATAGAAGGGTCATTAGATTTTTTTGGTACAATCCACAAAGGTGAATTGTACGGGGAGTTAGATTTCCTAATTATCCCTTGTTTTTCGAGATTTTCGACCTGCCTGGCGATTTCTTCCCGATGTTCTGGGGGAAATCGATATTGTTTTAATCTCACCGGTTCGTTGGTGGTGGTTTCTATCCGGCAGGTGAAATTTTTAGAACGGCCTAGCTTATCTCCGGGGAGGTGAAAGACATCGTGATTGTTTTTAATAAGAGTATGAACTTGTTCTTTTTCCTCCTCATTGAGGTGATCTACTGGTATTTTCTGGAGTAGAATCTTTATACGTTCTTGTTTATTTATTATACGGTTGGAGTTTTCTATAGAAGGGGCGTCGGATTCGTCCCCTTCTGAGCTAGGATTATCAAATTCAAAATCCTCGAGTGTTTGAGGTCCTATGTCTATGTCTACCGGGTTTGAATTTAGGTTAATGATCATGCACATGGCGTACCCGTCGTCTACCTTGACAACTGCTTCTCCTCCGAGTACCCCTTTCGGAAGGTTCATTCGGGGGAGGTATCCCTCTCCTTTTTCGAAACTTTGGATTGGTACTGCTACTGATACTCTCATCCGAGGTGGCAAAGTGTAGCTGGAAGAAGGCTTTGTTTCAAGGCTAAAAGGTGTTGGTTTAGAAGGGCAGGACAATAAAACTAGGGTTTGGTTATCGTAAGAGATTTCAGCTTTTTCGGCTTCGAAAAAGTTGTTTCCTAAGATTCCCACTCCAGGGAATGGTAAATCTTCTAGGCAAACTTGGAATTCTATTTCAATATTGAGGATTTTTAATGTGGTCGCTCCTAACGTTTCGAAAGTACTATCACTGAGTCCTCGAAGTCTCCTAGCTTTTCCGATGTCGATAATTACTTCGGGTTTTAAAGCGGATGCATTGATAGTAGTGTGTCAGGGGGGGTAATACTCAGTCGGTAAAACAGATTTGTGGGTTCGTGTCCATGCTAAGTACCATTTGTCGATATGGGTGACCTGTTTTACCGACAGTTTGAGGATATGGTCGAGGTTTTGCAGGTGGCGCTGGTGGTGAATTCCGCCGCCATCTTACTGTCCGCCATTTTCCCGCCATTTTTAAAATTAATCCGCCATTTTGAATTGTGAATCCGTCATTTGAATCCGCCATTTTGAATCCGTCATCTGGTGGCTGCTATCCGCCATCTGGTGGCTGCTATCCGCCATCTGGTGGCTGCTATCCGCCATCTGGTGGCTGCTATCCGCCATCTGGTGGTTGCTATCTACCATCTGATGACTGATATCCGCCATTTTGAATCTGATTTCCGCCATCTGGTGGCTGCTATCTGAAATCCGTCGTTCTGAATCCGCCATCTGGTGGTCGCTATCCGCCATTTTAAATCTGCTATCCTCCATTTTGAATTCAAGTTCAACATTTTGAGGTTAGAAAAAAGCATCCTCAACTATGAACCCGCCTTCGGCTCGGCCATAACAGATCAATAGTTCAGGATTACGCATTTGTAGTCTGATATTACCATGTTTTATATATTTAAAATGAAGTTATGATAACTGCTTGCGAGAAGGATTTCACGCAGCGCCATCTGGTGGCAGCTTGCATTACTTCTAACTGCGTAGTATATGATGTCATCTGACAGGTTTCAACCTGTTCAAGGTCGCGTAACTGCGCAGTTTTCTTTGTTCTATTTCTAACTGCGTAGTAGATGACGTCATCATACAGGTCTGAGCCTGTTCAAGGTCGCGTAACTGCGCAGTTTTCTTTGTTCTATTTCTAGCTGCGTAGTAGATGACGTCATCATACAGGTCTGAGCCTGTTCAAGGTCGCGTAACTGCGCAGTTTTCTTTGTTCTATTCCTAACTGTGCAGTAGATGACTCATTCTGTTCTAGAATTTTCTTACTGCGTAGTAGATGACGTCATCATACAGGTTTTTAGGTAGAGGAGTGGGGGTAACTGCGCAGTATATTCTGCCTATATAAGCAGCTCGCCGAGAGCGTACTTCACAAAAACGAAGTACATGTCTCCAGTAAAGTACGAGCTCGTGGTGACTACAAGTTGAAGTACGAGTTCTTGGTGATATACATCTTCTACCTATCAGTAGTACTAATTGTAAGTATTCATTTACTGTCTAATCAAAATATGAATCAAATGAAGAATCATTTAATCAACCATTACAATTAATTAAAAAATTTTTACAGCAATCAATCATGGATCTTACCAAGATAAATGAGGTTAATTGTCTTACTGGGATTTTTCCTGTTAAGAAAATAAACGAGTTGGAGATTAATCGAGAATATAAGATTAACGGTATCAAAGCTATTACAACTCAGTATGGAACTAGGATTGTTGCTAATATAAACGATGAATTTAACATTTATCTACCATCAAGAACTATTCAACATCTAAAAGATGATAACTTCATGAAGAGTTTGAATGAATTAATAGATTCAAACTATCTGTTTCTGCGTTATCATGGTGGAAAATATAATAAATTTGAATTTATTAATTCTAGTCTTGATGTAAAAATGACCAGTGGAATTATTTAATCAATAAAATGTTGGATTTCAATATAAATAATTCATTGTTTTTATTTATAATCCCTCACATTTTTAATTTAAGATTAATATTTATAATTCAAATTCCATAAGTTATACTTAATCATAATTTTTTAAGTTACTCATCATTATGATAGTTTGAATTTCGCGCTTCTTACAGTAGTGACATCTACTATTATTTTAAATTCTACACACCTTACAACAGTCACATATACCATAAGATTATTTATCGCGGGGAATGAGAGTGATTCAAACCGCCCAGTCCACCGCTACCTTTTACTGCGTCATCTTTAGGAGAGTAGTAAAATTTGTTTTCCAACGGTAGCAGCATGCCGCTGTTGTTGGTCTGTGCCTCCCACCCCTCAACCATATACCTATGCCTGGCGCGTCTTAACATTTAAGCTGCATGTCTAAAAATTATTTATATTTTAACTTACCTTCTTGTTATTAACTGATGTATAATAATAATAATTATAATAATAATAATAATAATAATAATAATAATAATAATAATAATAATAATAATAATGCGTGATCATGGCTTGTCCACCCAGCTGACGGTTTCCTTCTTAAAGTCAGCTGGCCTGATGTCCGAGACTGAAGGGTTCATATTTGCCTGCCAAGATGGTGTCATTAACACTCTTGAGTACCGTAGCAAGGTGCTCCAGGTGCAGCTTCCGGACACTTCCTGTAGGAGGTGTAAACAACATCCGGAGACGCTTATGCACCTTTTGTCGGCATGTCCTGTGCTGGCAAGAGGTGCATATATCCAGCGTCACAATGCTGCCCTGAGAGTACTCTACTACTATATTCGTCATTGCTACGGTATTGACGTGACACCAGTGCTGCCTTATCTGCCAGGAGATATTCCCCAGGTTGTTGAGAATGACAGTTGCAAAATTTATTGGAACATGCCATTTGCAACAACTCGGCGGATAGATCACAACAAACCTGATATTGTGCTCTTCGACAAGGCCACTCGTGACATTTATGTCATTGAGTTCTCGGCCCCGGCTGAATATAACATCTCAGCCAAAGAAGAGCACAAAAGACAAATATATCAGGATCTCCTGTTTGAAATTGGCAAACTTTACCCAGGTCACCGTGTCAAGCTTGTCGTCCTGATTGTTGGCGTCCTAGGAGGGATGAAACAGTCTTTTGTATCCTCACTTGCCAAAGTTCCAGCTTGCTCATCAAAAGCTGAGTTCTTGGCAGTTAGGATGCAGAAGGCTGTTATACTTGGTTCTCTCCGTCTCTTAAGGGAAATGACTTTGGCCTGCTGTGATCACTAACCGCCTTGTTGTGCGGAGTGGTCCAGCAGTAACGGATGGAGCTCAGGCTGGGCCCTCGGAGAATCGGACTCCGGGGATAACCCCCCTGAGCATTTAATAACAAAATAATAATAATAATAATAATAATAATAATAGCAATAATTGATAGAAAATAAAACTTTTTTTGAAAAAAATTTCAAAACTCAATGTCTAATAATAATAATAATAATAATAATAATAATAAGATATTGTTAAAAAAAAATTATTAGTTTATTCTTCCATTTTCTCAGCTAAGTCTCGAAAGTATCTTGTTAGAAGATCTCCCGTAAATATATAATCTTCAGTGTTGGGATGGTTATGATTCCATAATTTAAACCACCAATAAAATTTCTCATTACAAATTTTGAGAATTGTTGGTTGATCGTCTATTGTAATAACAGCATTACCCATTTCAATCTCCGTTTCCATCATTTGTGCCGCCCGTATACTAATCTTCTCAACAATGTGGTCTATTGTTAAATTTGTCAACCACACTTTTGGGAAAATCGCATCATAATGTAATTTCCCTTCTGCATCAACGAGATGATCAATTCTTTCATCTGTATAGAACCCCTCATCATCATCATTCAAATTATTGTTTAAAAAATTAGCACTCAAAATTTGCAAGCTTCTTCTCTGTTGGTTTAAAGTATAAATTTGATGGAAATGTGGAAACATTTCAATTAATAGGTTTCCACTGAAATAATAGTTGCTAGCGTTGAAACTAGATTCATTTACCCTGATGAAACACCAACATAGCTCAAAATCGAGTATCATCAAGGTTGTTTTGATTTCACCAATTTCAAATTCAGCCTCTTCCAATTCCAAATTATTTTTTTGTAGAAATTCAATTTTGTTTTTTATTTCATCAAAAATTTGACCCTTGGAAAAATTAAAATACCACTCCTCTGGGATTATCATTTCATAATCAAGCACATTACCCATCTACAAATGAAAAATTCATGTACTTAATTGAAAAAATTAAATAAAAAAGTTTTACAAAATTACTACCTTGAAATAATAAAATTTATATATATATATATATATTTACCTTGTCAATCTTGTTATTGATGTTGTTGCTGTTTTGGTTGTTGCTACGGATATCTGCTAACAAGAATAATAAATATTTTAATATATGATGTAAAATGTTACTTAACATTATTGTTGAGGAACTAAAAATTACATTTACTTTGTTATTATTGCTGTGACTGTTGGTGTTGCTTTACCATCCTACAAAACACATTAGAAAAAATTAATCATATATTATTTTAAAAAATATTTTGAATGAATATATGTTTATAATTAATTTTATTTAACAATAATTATCTCACTATTACAAATAAACTATGAAAAATCTTACTACGAACCTTATCACTTGCTATTTAACTATGTATACTAACCTTCAAGATCTCTATCTTCCTAAAAAAGTTCTTTCTTCCTGTAGAACCAGAGGACCATACAATCTACCAATAGCAACTATTAATCCAAAAACGCATGATGCTGATTGGTTCTTTTATTGGGTACACACTATACACAGCCGACAAGTTGACATTTTTGATGATAACAAAAATGTCTACAAATGTTGTTATGTAAAAATTATTGGATAAATATAATAATCATTTTTCATTATCCCCGAATCCAAAATTTCATCGAAATTCATCAATTTCTTCAATTAAAATTTAATCATTGAAAATTCTACTTTAAGAGCTCATTTGGCGCGTGAAAGCAGACAGTTCAAAAAATATTAAAAAAATTTTTCCAGTTATATATCTAAAATAATTAAATCTTTATTATAAAATTAATTAAATATTAATATCAAAATATTAGAAAATTAAGTAAATATTAATAACAAAATATTAGAAAATAATAATTATTTATCTTTATTTCAAAATTATTATTTGATAATATGAGACCGATGTGTCATCTATAGTCGCATCCAAAAATCTGCTATCGATACATATTTTTAAAAATTAATACTCACTTTTTCAAATGACTTTATAAAATAACATGCAACTTTTAATTTAATCAAATAATATAATGATAATAATAATAATAATAATAATAAAAATAATAATAATAATAATAAATACCATTAAAGAAAAAATAATAATAAAAACTGATTATTGATTTCCATAATTAAAAATCAAAAACATTTACACCATCTACAGATGTTTATAGGTATCATTAACAGTGCAGTAAAATTATTTGAATATTCAAAATAAAATACATTTACGCCATCTGTAGATGAGTATTACTACTGACAACAGTATTGTGAAATAATTTGAACTTAAATTCTATTTTAAATATGTTAGTATGTAATAATAATAACAATTATAATTCATTTATTTTAGATTTATTGAGTGCTTACAAACCAATCTTTTAATATTTTTACATATTCCAAAGCACATAAATCAGATAAACGATAATGAAAATTACAAAAATGATTATTACATATTTTCATGCTTTTCAGTGAGGGGCATTTGAAATTATCGAGATCGATTACAATTTTATTATTACAATCAATTAAATTTTGAACCCATAACTTTTTCTCGATACCTTTGACATAAATAATTTTTTTATTACAAGTTAAATAATTGAGAACTTCTTTGAGCTTGTAATATGAAGTTGTTCCAGCGTTCCAACCGATTCCATGATAATTTCGGATCAGCCAGGTATTCAGACGTTGATAGTTGGTAGTAGCACCTTCCAGTGATATGGTGGTTGAAATAGTGTGCATGATAACTCTTCAATATTATCAATATCATGTTGAATTGTTATTGAGGCCAACTCCTTAACAATGAAGCGATTATCAGCTCCTCTGAATCCTTGAATGTCTAGAATGATCTCCATTTTACTGCTCTTGACAACGAAGAGTGACTGAATGATGACTCTTAAATCAATTCAACCTTTTATAACCCGATCTCTGGATTTACCCCCACCACCTCGATAATCTTATTGGTCAATTATTTCTTCTTGGTTAATTGATAATTTGATTGGTTATTCAAAGTACACAGTAGATTTTTTGAACTACGTAGTATATGATGCCATCCAACAGTTCTGAGCCTGTTCAAGGTTGTGTAATTTTCAACTGCGTAGTTGATGATATCATCTCATTAGGTTATGTTTATGCTTTCCCGCCGTTTAACTTATGGTTTTTAGGTTATGTTTATCTTATATATTTTTATACTTATTATAGTAAGGTTTATAGTTAAAAACGCAAAATTACAAAAAAGTTTTATCTTTATTTGCTATTTTTAATTACATTAAGTTTATCGATTATTTTTAATAACAATAAGTTTATTAATCAGTACAGGTTCAATAATTTTATTTAATTCTTGTATTCGTCGGCGAAATCGTTCTCCGTCTCTTGCTGCTTGTTCCCATGGTCCTTTCCTCGCTTGTCTGGATGCAAAGTCCCACACATACATGTAATGTATGGTAGGTTTGGGATCAAACTGTACCATTAAGTAAGTTTTCTTACAGTGCTGCTGATGGGATTGTACTCAATTATTCGGTCGTGAATTATCAAGCAGTAAGCAGCAGTTTGATTTGGAAACTGTGCTGACGATTCAAACTCCAGACGTATATCCACAGGTCCAGACTTGATTGACTCGTTCTGCTTGGAACAGTCAATTATATACAGAGGTGCTGTACTTAGAAATTTTTTCTTAGCCAATAGCGGTTCAGCTTCTTTTCCATAGTAAGCACTTTGAAAATTTGTGTACATATCATACATCAAGGCATACTGATTATGCACAATGTTGAGGTTCAAATTTCCATATGGATAACTCTGAGAGTTCAAGAACAGCTTAATGTCTCTTATGCTGCAGTGATCAAACTCGCTTGCGTTTTGATTCGATTGATTCTTTCTTGCTGTTTGGAATCCAACGATGACAAAACGAGGTTTCTCAAGCTGATTTGTTGTTTTGATTACCCAAATATGCTTGTTGGTAGCTGGTAGCAGTGGATACTCATACAATTCCCAAGTCCGGAAACTGATTGGGATAGCTGGATCGGAGGTTATGTAATTCAACACCTCGATTTTTTGCTTGTCAGACATTGTTATATACGGTACAATCCACTCAATTTTTTGAATCGTAATTGAAACATTTTCATTCTCAACGGTAACAACATAAGCATTTTGATCAGTATTTGATCTGATCAGTATCAATTCATGCTTGGCATTCACGATAATTCGTTGATAATCTTCAGCAAATCCAAGAATGAAACTCAGCGGTACTGAGACATCAAAGTAACCGCTATTATCAGTCAGCTTGTTGTCATCTTCATTAACAATCCAACCAGCATTTTCCAGAATATTTTGCTGTCCCGGACTCAGAGAAGCGTATCCTTTCATAACACTGGTGATACCAACATTCTTACATCTATCGATTTCTACACCATTGAGCTCATAACGTATCTCTTCAAACATATGACAAACAGCCATGTTGACCATCTTCGTAGTAACACTTACAGCAGTACCATCAGCTTTCCTCATTCTTCCATAAAAATGTAATGTGCTCTTGCTTGGGAGCAAGCACAGATCTTGATGTTGAACAGCAATCCTGATTTCATCACTGTTGTTGAATGTTGATGATGCATATGGCAAGTGTGAATGAGCTTCACAGTGTGCAATAGACTCATCGAAAATAATTGATTTTTTTATATCTAAGATTTCCGCCATGGTATCACACAAGCTAGACAACAAAAATTTATTTTTATCTTGTGAATTTTCCACGTAATTTTAGTCCTAGACTTTTTAGGAACTCTGCGTTCTGACGTGTCAACACTTTCAGAGCTCGATGATGACTGATGATCTTTGGGCATGCTGCAATCCTTTTATACCCGTTACCAGTTTTGTCTCATATACGATACCCATTACAGGCTTTTTATATGCAGTCTTATCGTGATAGTCTCGCCACGGAAATTTGCTATTCTCCCGTCCTGATCAACAATGCGGAGCCTCAAGTTGTGTATTGCTCGTACGGCGACTGGTAGGTAAATGATGTTTGTTGGCACTTCCACTATCTTATATCCTGCTGGAACCTCGGGAAAAATTCATGGATTGTGTGATTCTTCTCACCATTGATGTACGATCCAGTAGTTATATTGCACTCGACTCTCAGAGCATTGATTTTTAATATTTGTACAGGCAAATCAGATTTATGTACTATGTTAGGTTCAAGGACACGTTTGGTGAATCCAAGTAATGATCCAATGGAATCTTCAGGTTCAAAATTTATAAGCTGATCACATTTTATTTCACTCTTCAACTCATTGTTGTTTGCTTTTAAAGTGAAACTCAGTTCAGGTAATGTCTTGTTTATATAAGTTTCAATATCTTTGATTTCATAACTCCCTGTTGGTATAGTTATTTCTTGAAATCTCTTGATTGTACTTCTTTTGGATCTTTTTGATGACACATAAAATTTATTAGCATTAACATCAATATTTGGTATTGAATTAAATGTCAGGAGCTTAACGAGTCCAAGTACATAATTTTTTGTTGGTGATAGCTCAATCGGTGGAAAATAATTTGCCTCCAGTATGGAGGAGTTTCCGGATAGTGTCAAGGTGAATGACTCTGCCATGACTGACGCTTGTTGTCCCGACTCACTTCAATTTATAGTTGTCCAGCCAGGAATTTTAAGCACAAATGTCCACATATGATTGTATCAAAGTCTTGATATCTTTTATGATTGTACTTTACGCTACCTACATCGAGATATTTCATCAAGTCTTGTGGGGGTTGTAGATTACCAAAACTGTCAAAGTAAATTACTTGATTATGATTCTTCTTGTATGCAACCCAGTGAGTTCCAGGTCCAAGTTTATCATCTAAATTTATTATTGCTGATTCGTTTGTCTTTGGTCCAGATTTTGGTAAATCATTTCTCATGAAAACTCCTCGAAAATTTGGAATTTTAAGCAGCTTGACATATTTTAATAAGTCGATGTTAGTCAGTGCTCGATGTGGTAGCTCTACTGGTTTTTTGACTTCTTGCAGCCAGCTCCTTCTGGGTATTGTTTCAGATAAAGTCCCATACCACTGCGGTAAGGTTTGAGGTATAATCCTCTACCTACAGCTATTTCCTCCATCTTCAAGTTGTGACGTCTCTTTTCAGCTAATTGATTTTTGGCTGTGCTGGCATCGTTCACAGCTTTTGCAACACCTGCAGCTCCACCTGTTAGAGCACCAACCGCTGATAACCCTGCAAACAGGGGAATCAAGAATGGAAGTACTCCACCAATCTTTGATGGAACTGGTAGAATACGAGGCAATCGAACGTTTTTCTTCCCACCAATTTCTTGACAGCTTTCGGGCACCTTCAAGAGCTGTTTTAACTGGATCTCCACCAGGCTGCATGGACTTTTTAGCTTCATCAACAATCTGTCTCAGAGCAACATCCTTCTTCTTGGTTGTCTTTCTTTTGACTGTCTTACGCTTCATTGTTTTTCTTTTAATTGTCTTACGCTTGGTAATAGGTTTTTCTTTTTTAAGACCCATACCGAAACGTCTTTTCAACTTCATGATTTTATTCACACTCCAAGCAGCAGCTTTTTCACCAATAGCAGCGTCTCTTGCTTGAAATCGTTGCCACGCTTTCTCAGCAAGGATTTTATCAGCCTCGTGACGGCTTCTAAATTTTCACGATTTTTCGAGTAAGCTATATCGTGTTCCTTACACGCAGCGTCCAGAGGATTTATACCTGGATCACCTCGAGCTAACCTCTTAGCTAACTTTGTACCTGGACCGCAGTACTGGTACCCAGGGATATGAGTTCAAGTGGAGCTTATTGATTATATTGTTAATGAACCTTTCCACATCTGCTCTCAGACATGTACATCGAAGACTGACTCGCTTATCTATATAAGCCGTATATATACCTCTTGAGCTCAGAATCTCATCAGCAGTCATGGATAACAAACCAAGAGCTCAGTTGCCAGTTATCAATTTTGATCAAATTGTTCAAGGAACCGGTGTGAAACTCAAACGCATGGTGATTTGCTTCCCAACAGTATCCGTGCAGTATTTTGTGGACCATCAAACTGTGGAAAGACGAATGCTCTACTATCTCTTATTGTACATCCAAACGGTTTGAGGTTTGAGAATATATATCTTTACTCAAAGTCTCTTAACCAACCAAAGTATCAGTTCCTGGAGACGCTGCTTAAACAGATTGATGGTATTGGATTCTTCACATTCAGTGAACATGAGCTGTAATCAAGCCTGAAGATGCTAAACCTAACTCCCTGATGATATTTGATGATGTTGCTTGTGAAAAACAAGATCACATCAAGGCTTTTTTCTGCATGGGTCGACACAAGGATGTAGACAGCTTCTATCTCTGTCAAACTTATACACGAATACCTAAGCATCTGATTAGAGATAACGCAAACTTTCTCGTGCTATTCCGTCAAGATGAAATGAATCTGAAGCATATTTATAATGATCATGTCAATACAGATATGTCGTACAACTCATTCAGAGATTTATGCTCGGCATGTTGGAATAAATATGGGTTTGTGGTAATAGATAAAGACAGTGAATTGAACAGTGGTAGGTATCGCAAAGGATTCGACTGCTTCATTAGTATAAATTGAGGTACTTTAGAGTGTGATAGTCATACATGCTGTAGACTTTAACCTGTCAACATGAAGCCTGAAGAAATATCAAAGCAGAAGGATATTCTGCATCAGATATCCAAGCCAGTGATGCCATCCGACGAAAGCACAAGATGTTGAAGTTGGGTAAAGATACAGCTGAGAAAGCCATGGAGGAAATGTTCAAGCCTATTGTCACACCACTTCAGAGTATAGTTGAATCTTCAAAGTTGAAAGGAGAAAATATTAAAAAAGAAGAAAAACCACAGGTTGAAAAACAAGAGGTTGAAAAATCTTTGTATGATGATCCAGAAGTATACAACAGTTTAATAACAGATGATGAAAGTTCATTTGAGAATACAGCACTTGCTATTACTCAGCCACCACCATCAACAAGTACTCCAGCTCGTAGAAATCCTCTTCTCACTAATTATCTACAACGTTTAAGTAAAAAACATAAAGATAATGATATGAGATATGGTGTACGCAGAAAACGTGGTGAAATGCATATGGGTGATTCACCTATTTCATTTGCAAATGATACAATAACTGTCAAAGAAAAAAATTATCCAATAACTCCTGGGTTGTTGGAATTATTATTTAGAAAATCACCAGAGGATGCACTCATCACCCCAGATGATAAGAAAAAGTACTTGGACATAATTCAACATACCAACGCTCATAGGAAAAATTATGATCCAAATCGTACTATTTATGAAGATACAACAATCAAGTTCAATAAATACATTGCTGATTTTATCACCAAGTTCGGTAGAGGGTTACCAAAATATATGATTGCAAGAAAACAGAGATTACCAATGGACTATGTTTACTGGGATGATCCAAATGAACTAGTTGATCGTTTGCGACTACTTATGGCATCTCAAGCTGCTGGAAATCCAAGTCACACGAATGAAATCATGTCAATTATTGAAGAGCTTAGGGAGGCTGGAGTTATATATTAAAAGCTTCTGGAAAATTAAATCATTTGCACGCTGACAGTCAAAGTGTTCACAACCATGAGCATCGATATATTTGGACGTCCACTGGACAATGATAAGTCAGGTCAACGAGGCCCTGCTGGTAGAGGTTTCAATGTAACTTCTGATGGAAACTATAACATTGAGAATAAAAGGCTGTGCAATCTCGGTAATCCTTCAAATGAACATGATGCGGCGACAGTGCAGTTTGTACTGAGACAGATGTCTGAACTGAATAAAAGTATAGACAGTGAACAGAAAGAGATTATTTCACATTTACACTCTGAAATAGTAATACTGAAGGCTGCTGTGGGAAATTTGCAGACGTCTATTGAGGAAGTTAAAGCAGTACTTTCCTCTCACCAAAATAATATCAAATATCTCACTGAGAAACTCAATGAACGACAAAAAGACAGTGATAGCTAAAGAGCTTCACAAACCAGCTCGCAGGAACTATAAACGTCGTCATGTTGACATCCGAGGTCTCGATGAGACTTGGCAAGCTGACTTGGTTGAGATGATTCCATATGCAACAGTCAATAAAGGATACAAGTATCTGCTTACAATCATAGATATATTTTCAAAGTATGCCTGGGCAGTTCCAATTAAGTCTAAAAGTGGTGTGGATGTTACTAGTGCTATGAAGTCTGTACTCCAGCAAGGTCGTATCCCTAAGAATCTCCATGTTGATCAGGGTAAAGAGTTCTACAACAAAGAATTCAAAGATCTGATGAAGCAGCACAAGATAAATCTTTACTCAACATTCAGCAATCTCAAAGCATCCATATGTGAACGTTTCAATAGAACACTTAAGAATAAAATGTGGCGAGAGTTTACAGCTCGTGGCAGCTACAAGTGGACCGATATACTTGATGACTTGGTGAATACTTACAACAACACCAAACACAGTACCATCAAAATGAAACCTGCTGATGTTACCGCTGCTCAGGAGAAACAACTATTGGAAAATTATATCAACCACTGAAAACCAAATCGAAGCGAAGTTCAAAGTTGGAGACAAAGTCCGAATCAGCAAGTACAAGCATGTTTTTGACAAAGGATACACACCAAACTGGACAACAGAAATCTTCACAATCAAGTCGGTGCAGAATACGAATCCAACGACGTACAAGCTCGTGGACTATCAGGATCAACCAATTGAAGGAGGATTTTACAATGAAGAACTCAGCAAAGTCAAATATCCAGATATATATCTTGTTGAAAAAGTAACTAAGAAACGTGGAAATAAATACTATGTTAAATGGCTAGGTTTTGATACTAATCATAATAGTTGGATAAATAAATCTGATATGTAAAACACAAATTATATTTACATTGTTTTTATTTACAAAACCTTAAAACTATATTTACATTGTATTTAATATTACTAATTTTTTGTCTTTTATTATTATTATTTCATCTTATCTTCAACAAGTTTTCGTTTCTTAAAATCTAAGGAGCCTTTATAACCCCAAGGCACAGTATCGTGCTTGCCTCAATGAGTTGACGTTTATCGTCAGCCCAACTGAGAGCAAGTTTCTCTCGTTTATTGTATGTACTTGATGTTTTTTACTTTTGATCATGTACTGCTCTTTCTTCAAGCACATTTTCAAAAAGACATTTTTGAAGTCATCAAACGTGATGGTCTTCAAGGCTGACCTCCGATACCCTTTGCCCGTTTCTTGATTCTATCTTTTCCTTCTCAGGATCATGAATTTCGAAGGCATACAATTTGGCTCTGAGACCCACGAACTCGGACATGATTTTTCCATTGTTCTCGTCCTTCATGAGCCCCAGAACCTTTTTATTGACAAGAGGCATGTTGAAGACATTGTCGGGTGGGTATCGGAGGTATCAAACCTTGAAATATCACGTTTGATGTCTTCATAGATGTTGGGTACATTAAATTGGTAAATTAAACTGTCTGTGTCGGTGTACAATAATTTTGAGGTATTTACATAATTTTTAAGCACATAATTGTAATGAAAGTCGTAGATATAAATTTTAGATAGATCTAATATGCTAAAACCTACATATATTGGTTTGTTGAAGCAAACTCTTACTTGTTTTAGTTCAACTATAACCATATCTTCATCAAAAATAGTGAGATTATGAAAGTTTGGTCTGCACACTAGATCGGATACATTGTATCGACCTTGCCACTTTGTTCGAAGCCAAACTTCTTTGTATTTTCGTACATTCTCCATCGTCTTTCCGAAAACCGCATTATTCATTAGTTTATAAAAATTTTTTTCAAATTCATTTTTTGCAAGCTTTCGACATTCAGTATTTCTATCGATATATGATTTGAGCCAGTCTGATTGCTCAAATTTCAAGACTCGATGTATTTTCTTAAGAACTAAACCTAAATCTAAACATTGTTTCAAATTCTTATAATGAATAACATAATTATTTTTATCATACAGAGTTGTTGTGAGTTTTTGTTGTTTACTACCAGGTGGTACAAAATGTTCTGGGCATAAAGGTAGATCTTTGTGTAGATCATGTAGTTTCTCAGGATAGTGTAGATCTACTTCAAGGATGTAGCCTACACTTTCATCATCATTGAAAAACTGATCTACATCATCTACATTTTCAACCCATTCAAATTTACCCTTAGGTAAAGACATACTCATCCCAGCACCATATAAATTATTTACATCATAATACATCAGGTATGTTTCAGGGTTGTTTGAATCAAAATCTTTACCCATGTACCGGTTGTTAGCTTCAGCGTGTCTATTAGCACACATCGATACCCCACCGCGTACACCCTTTTCAATGAAAAGAAGCATCTCAGGATCAGTAAATAGTTCAAGTTCTACACCAGTATGCTTTAACATTGCTGAGTTCGAAAGACCTGGTGCTGTATAAAATGTAGAGCATCTAGATTGTATGTTTTAAAGCAACTACGTCTAAAGTTTTCAAAACATCAGCCAAGAGGAGGACATCAGTCTTCAAGTATAAGTCCGAGTACTCTCCAAGCGTGTTAATATTAAATTCATTCCAAACTACTTGAGCAAAAGCATAATCATCATCAGAAATAGTTGAGCTTGTTAATTTTGAATAAAATGAATCCTGGCCAGGTAACTGTGTCTCGTCTAGTCTGTCAATACTGTCAATGTACTCATATGGGAATACACCCTTACGTATTGCTAGTTTAAATTTGTCAGGGTCAGGGTAGTGTAGTCGCGTAATCTGTTTGTCTTTGTCATCAAGGTATGAAGCTAATTTTCTAAGCTGGAGGCCATAAATCTAAAAGAGTCAATAAATCTTAAAGAGACTGAAGTATTTTTAACTGATTTTGTGAAAGAAATGTAACGCTCTTTATTGATCGGTAGTAATGAAATTTCACCTTCAAATACTGTAGCTAAGGATTTAATTATGAAGTGTGAGTCGTAGCCGGATAAATTATGAAAGACAACTGGGATAATTGTAGATTTCTGATAATTAACATTACATGATTTATGAGCAGCATCTCTGTAGTTACCGGTAAAGTGACAATGATCATAGACTTTATCTGTCGTAGAAGTGATTGGTTTCTCGCAAATATGACACACAGTTGTCTGGTTGTGTCTATCTTGTTGCTCTTTCGTTAAGGGTTTCATTTTAATAGGATTCTTTAGAATTTTTTCAAAGTCTAGAGCTAACGACTCTAATTGTTTAACGAACCAATTGATGCAATCAGGAGAACGGTTTAATTCAAATTTGGAAAGTGTGTTATCATAGCTGCAATGTACATAGTAAGCAATACTGTGTGGAACATGTTTATTAACTGTCTTTTCATCATCTCCTGAAGGTTCAAGTGTGCATTCAAGATCCGCGTAAACTACAAACGGTACAGTATCTTTGGACTTAAAATCTTTGAATTTCAAAATTTTATTTTTTTACTAGGAAATCCATGCGGACTTTGTTAGTTTTAAAACAATCTACTCGGTGCTCTAAATAACATTTTTCTAGTTTAAAATGATTCAAACACCGATCACAAAAGTACAATTTATGTCTACCTAGAGATATTTGACTTGTAATTAATCCAGAAAGATTATGTATCCATGCAAAGTGATAGACAGACTCAATATTATCTAAATTATCAGTAAATTAACACTTTTTTAATCATTAATAAATGAATCGTTGGTATTTCTGACTCGAAGTTACTTAAATATAATGGTATAATGGTACTTTTTTCAGACTTTTTACCCGTGAATTCAGAATCTATACCATATACGTTAATGCTAAGATCATTCATTTTTTCAAATTTCGGGATGTCATTAAGCTTAATTGGAAATTGAATACCTTCATAATTTAATCTGACGCTGAAGTGACGATAACTTGAAGGGTTAGCTGGAACCAATACTGGTGGATGCAAGGCGGCGTTGACACACCACAGGAAGCAGAACTCATCATCGTTCTGGATGTTCGTAACCGCACGCTTCTTCTTGACAATATCCCTCGGTAATCTGACGAAGGTGGAGTTCCCAACTTGAGTTGGTGCGAATCTTGACATAGTCACCATCAAGCTGTTCGGTCCAAGCAGACTCCACCGGAACCCTCATGCTCAAAATCTTCAATTCTTTGAAGTAATTTATTGTGGACATGTTCACTGTACCAATCCTGAAGAGATGTGGCAGGGAGAATCTCACGGCTTTTGGTGACGAAAGACTTTCGCTCTTCTACATCTTCTTGCTGTTTCCGGAATGTGCAGAAGAATTCCACATTCACTTTCAACCCTGCCAGATCTCTCAAGACACTCTGCACCTTGTTGATGATGATGTCCCGTGAGGCCTGGAGAAATGATGCTGGATCTTTGTGATGCTGGTTGATAACACATCCAGTCTGGATGTTACCAGCGAAAGCATTCTCCAAGTCCTTCCATTTGACTCCTTGGTTGAGATCTCCACCAACAACTTGGTTACCGAGTCTGGAGAACTGATCGGCAAACCAGTTGAGTTGGTTGATGTGCGCTTGAACACTTCGTCTCACTTGAATTGTTGTTCCAGGATCGAGTAATATAGTGTTGAAGTACTGGATAGTTTCATTGCACACCCTTAAACACCTTTGACGATGATTATCAGTGAGCTGCTCTCCCAACAGATCAGCATATGAGACAGCAATAGTGTCCACCAAGTTTTTGAGAGCCTCAATGAGGTTAGGTTGAGCCATCTTGGGAAGACGCACACTTCACTACTGTCTGTTTACACAATATTGAAGGTTATGCACACTGTTTATAGGTTATATACACTGTTTATAGGTTATGTACACTTTTATAGGTTATATACACTGTTTGTAGGTTATATACACTGTTTATAGGTTATGTAGACTGTTATATATGATTATAGGTTATGTTCACTGTTTATAGGTTATGTTCACTGTTTATAGGTTATGTTCACAATAGTTTATACACACACTGAATTTACACGATAGTTTTTGGTACACTGGACTACAGTTTATGCACACAATATTTTTGCACACTGGACTATACTCGCGTACTTCACAACACTAAACTTCACTATATTTTATATAACACTGAATACTGTTTAATCATGAGAGATGTACTTCGTTTTTGTGAAGTACGCTCTCGGCGAGCTGCTTATATAGGCAGAAAATACTGCGCAGTTACCCCCACTCCTCTACCTAAAAACCTGTTTGATGACGTCATCTACTGCGCAGTAAGAAAATTCCAGAACAGAATGAGTCATCTACTGCTCAGTTAGGAATAGAACAAAGAAAACTGCGCAGTTACGCGACCTTGAACAGGCTCAGACCTGTATGATGACGTCATCTACTACGCAGTTAGAAATAGAACAAAGAAAACTGCGCAGTTACGCGACCTTGAACAGGTTGAAACCTGTCAGATGACGTCATCTACTACGCAGTTAGAAGTAATGCAAGCTGCCACCAGATGGCGCTGCGTAAAATCCTTCTCGCAAGCAGTTATCATAACTTCATTTTAAATATATAAAACATGGATATATCATACTACAAATGCGTAATCCTGAACTATTGATCTGTTATGGCCGAGCCGAAGGCGGGTTAATAGTTGAGGATGCTTTTTTCTAACCTCAAAATGTTGAACTTGAATTCAAAATGGAGGATAGCAGATTCAAAATGGCGGATAGCGACCACCAGATGGCGGATTCAGAATGACGGATTTCAGATAGCAGCCACCAGATGGCGGAAATCAGATTCAAAATGGCGGATAGCAGCCATCAGATGGTAGATAGCAACCACCAGATGGCGGATAGCAGCCACCAGATGGCGGATTCAAATGACGGATTCACAATTCAAAATGGCGGATAAATTTCAAAAATGGCGGGAAAATGGCGGACAGTAAGATGGCGGCGGAATTCACCACCAGCGCCACCTGCAAAACCTCGACCATATCCTCAAACTGTCGGTAAAACAGGTCACCCATATCGACAAATGGTACTTAGCATGGACACGAACCCACAAATCTGTTTTATCGACTGAGTATTACCCCCCTGACACACTACTATTAATGAGGCATACATCCCCCCCGGTATCGATGAGGAAGCGCTGAAAATTGCCTAGGAGTGAGTTACACGATACATAGATTTTTGGCCCAGTTCCTAGAGCGAGGACCTTTTTCTCTGGGAATTTTCTTGGGTTAATTATTGGGATTGGATGTATTGGTTTATTTTTCATTACTAAGGTGTTCCAGTAAAACGAGATGGTTACGCGTTCCTGAATAAAGTATTCATTTCCGAGAATGGCCTTATAACCTCCGGGTGGTTCCGGTACGAGATGGAAAGTAATTTTGACTCCGAATATTTCTAGATTTATGGAACCGGTTATGGGCATTGAGCTAGTAGCGATGCCTCCTACTACTCCTATATTTTCAATGTTACAGAGGACTTCGTCGCATAGTTCTTCGATGCAGAGTAAGTTGAGGTCGGAGCCGGTATCCAGGAGTGCGTTTACCCCTCCGTTACGAAGTGCTGGGCTTCGTATATGGACCGTGGGGCCTTTTCCGGTTGTTAGACATTTTGGTTCGTCCTTCCCTGGGCTCGTAATTCTCCTGCCGTCATCAATGGCGGGTTCAGCTGAACTGATAGCGGTATTCCGTTGTTCTGATCGGGTTGTCGTTCCGATCTCGGGAGGGTCATCGTTTCGTTCGGAGTCGGTTGGTGTTCTAGGGTCTTGCCTCTGGGTGTTTTGGAGGATTGATCGGGGGTATTGATTTTGGAAACGCCGATATGGGCCCCTTTGGTAATTGTTGGGGTTCCTCGATGGTATGGTCGGAGACGGGACGGGCATACTCGTCATTGCCTCCTGTTGACGAGCGCCCACCCCGTTTAAAGGATTGTAGGCGTCTCGACGTTCTCCCTTTGGGCAAAATGGACAATTACAGACTACTGAAGGGTCCATTATGTGCCGTAATCTAGCTTTGTCGGAATCTTCGTCGTCTTCGAAGCGAACCGCTCTCCTAGTGGGACCGTTTACTCCGGAATGATAACGATTTTGATTAAAATTTTGAAAACGTTCGTGGTCGATAATAATTTTCATTTCTAGGTGGATATTGGGGAGTTCGTTCGGTTCCGAACGCGAAAGTGGAACTTGAAATCTGTTGTTCCTTCTGATAATTCGGACCGTAGTAATTTTCTTCGTAAGTGTCCGGATATGGGTCTTCGTAATAGTCAGTCGGATGTATTGGTCCATGAGCGTTTGTCTCTTGGGCCTGTCTGTATTCTTGGTATGATAAAGTGCGAGGCAATTCGCGATAATTACCTCGGTCATCGTAGTCACGAGAAGATCTCGGCATTTGTGGGTAATGTCGGTTACCGTCTTCGTCCAGTTCGTCTATGGTATTCTACCGAGGGTGGTAGAGATTCACCTGGTATAAGTCCGTCGTCTCTCATTGCACGTCTACGGTCTGGTCTTCTGTAGGCGTCATTTTCAATGGCCTTGTACATGTCGTCTAAGGTTTCGGCTCTTCTTATTTTGCATAGGCATCGTAAAAAGTCGGGTAAGTATTCATATAAAGTAGTGGCCGCTGTTTTTTCAAAAGTTCGTTTTACTACGCCCTATCATCCGCGGGAACATTAAGTTCGATACGCCTGACCATTTCGCTTAACCGATAATAGAAATCTTCAATATTCTCGGATTCTTTCGGTGCCGCAGCAGCTAGATTTTTCTGCCACGTGATATAGGATCACCCCTTTTTAATTTTCGCCCTAAGACTAATAAAATATCCTCTACGGAAGCTAGTTCTACATGTTCGATTAATCTTTTGGCTCGTCCGTATAATTTTTGGGCTATACGGCGCACGAAAAAGCCTTGGTTATCAGCTGGAATGCTGGGTAACCAGTTACTTATTCCGTCGAATAATTCAAAGTCTTTTACTGCGTTTGGACCTTCTCCGTTAAAATACGGGAGCGCGTCGTGTAATTCTTTCGCAAGGGTCTGAATTTGAGTGTTGAGATTCTCCTCGTTTATAGAGGTATCAACGCGGAAGGTTCTTCTTTCCATGGCTCCAAACGGGAAATCGTTAAAGCAAGGCACGAAAAACGTTCCGGACTCGTCCTCGAACAGTTCCCCGATTATTGTATGGTTAAATCGGCCTAAATTTGACTATTCCGTATAAGGTATGTATTGAAGGAAGGGTTACAAGGGAGCTTTTGTTCAAGGAACTCATAGAGAGGAAGAGGAAAATTTCGTTTTTATTCGATTTAAATCGCGATGTATTTTTATTTGGTCACTAGGTAAGTAGGTCAACAGCTGTAGAGTACAATAACACGAGAGAAAGATTAGTTATCGCGGGTGTTGTGTTACGGAATGTCGCGTACGGTAGTGTAATTCACGGTTGAAATAATAGACGATTTAAATGCCTTTAATCAAACAATAAAAATTTTAACCGATTAAAAATAATAAAAAAAATCTTTCTTTTATTATGAAATTTTATCGTGAATCACGTGTTCAACTGACTACTCAAGGTTAGATAAAATTTTTGCTTAGTTAGCAGAGAGTAATTTAAGAAAGTCAAGAAAGAGTTTAAAGGGAATTAATAGTAGCTGAATAATTTTAGAAAGAAAAAATTTTTTTTTTTTTTTTTTTTTTATATAAGGGTTTCCTTGAACTTTTAGTTTGATGTAATTCAGGAAGGTATTAAAGGTAGAAGGGATAAGGTTTAGATTTTTATTCTCTTTTTCAGGTAAATCTATTTGCAATGGGGGTTTAGAGTCGGTCGGATTGATTTAAATGAGCCTTAGTAGGGGTTTGGGTTTGTCGAATTTTCAGAATTCTTTCGTAAAGTTCCGGGATTGCTTTGACGTTTTCCAGGACTTTCCGGACCGCTAGCCTTATTGTCGACTACTTTATTCGCGGGTTCTGTATCTTCCTCCCAATATCTAGTTTCGATAAAATTTATCTCGGTTTTAACTCAGAATTGTAGGCTTATTTGAAAACTATGAATCGCGAAACTATAATTTGGTCGTTCGACTATAGGGGATTACAGTTTTCTTATAATTAATGTGAGTTAGTAGTACAAGTATATAAATATTAAAATTATTTTATACCCCTGTGAATGTGTGGTCGAGAGAAGGTGCTAGATTCAAAGCACCCTTCCCAAGAGTTTGTGACAGCTTCTTTCGTAAAAGAAAGTGCTAATTAAAGCACCTTTCCAGAACTAGGAAACTTCTGTGAGAGTTTTGTCAGAGGAGGTGCTAGATTCACAGCACACTTCTCGTAAAATGTAGTGTAAATGTAAGGGATAAAAAAAAATTTTTTCAAAATTTCGTAATAATTAAAATTTAATATTAATATTGCTTAGTTAGCAAAAAAATTTTTTTTTTTTTTTTTTTCGATACCGAGTTAAAATGAATTTTGCTGACCGGAGTTGAGATTGCAAATTCCGTTTGGTGTTAAGCAACTCGGATATAGACGCGTCAGCGAATTCTTTTTGCGATATTTGGTTGTTTAAAGAGTGTACGTTAAGGTCAAAAACCGATTGCGAAACAATATTATTGGAGTTCTATAACCTTTTGAAAAAGAATTCCGGGCAAGGGAAATTTTGCAAATTTTGCAAAAATATAAAATTTAAAATAAGTCGAAATATAAGAGAAAAATTTTGTAAGACTCGAAATTCTTTCTGCAATAAAATTGAAAATATGTCAAGTTTGAGCAAAATTTTAGTTTGAATGTACACAGTGAATTTACTTTACTTGATTTAAAAGAATGAATGAACAAAAAATTGTTAGAAGTTTTTTTTTTTTTTCAAACGGAAGTTAAATAATTTCGTATTCGAAATCCCACCGCTGCCACCAGTGTTCTTTATGTTATGTCCAAGGGCGTTTTTAGAGCGGTAGCGTAAACGGTGGAGGTTTGGACTAACAGTTTAAAGAATACGCAACGGAGGTTTTAATTCCGTTGTTTTAATTATTTATGTGGGACGTTTTCGAGATACGAACTTACCACGCCTTCGTTTGAGACTGACGGATTTTTATGAGAGTAGATGTACTTACTGTTACAGGAACTTTATTGATGGTCAGATCCGTGATTTAGGGCAGCTGTTAGCGCCTGTTCCTTGATTGGGCCCTTTGGTTGGTTCTCGCAGCGGATGGAGTAGGATGGATTTGGGCTGCTTATTCTAAGGGCTTCTTATCTTATGAAATTAACGAACTCGAATGGAATTTCACTTCTTTTTAAGATTATTTTAATAAACACCTAAACTTTTACACTTTCACAAATTTTTTAATCGAAATTATATTAATGAATTTTATTTGTTTGAGCTAACGTCCTCCAGTCCCCCGTAGGGTAAAGTGCGCAAATTTAGCTTTAAAAGATATTATACTTATTGACCAAACTCTCGTCTAAGTGCAGGGCAAATTAGAACTTTGAGAATTCGGTTCTCTAGATTTTACCTACTTATCGACCTCTCGCCTAAGTGCAGAGCAAATTAGAACTTTGAGAATCCCGACTCGTAGATAATTAAAACTAATACGTGGCCTGCCGGTTGAACCGAGTCTGAACTCGTCTTAAGTGCAGCGCAAATTAAGATAAGGGACTTATACAAGGCACGGGCCCGTCAGTTAAACGCGGAAGTCAAATTAACTGAGCAAAGACAGGCGTTGGCTGTTGATCGCCTTTTTAAATACTCGCGGTGCTGAGATTGCAGAAGTCCCCGCTAGTCAACCAGCAGTCGCGTAGCTTATATTTTATTGTGGCTTTCGCGCATAGAAGTCTTCCATCTGCGCGGGTGATTTAAATTTAAAGAAAAATTTTGGAGTGGACATAACAACAACCTCTTGTTATTAAATATTGATTGTTATATTATTAAGACCACGACAGTAAATAAGTTAAGAATTTTAATTGGGAATTTGGATTAGAAATGTATAGAAAATTGAACAAAGGGAAAATCAATTAATCAGATTTTATTTGCAATATTTATTAATAAAATTCGAAAAATATTGAAACTGTAAAAATACAAGAATATTTCGTGTGTTTGAATGATAATACTCTATTGTATGTGCGTGTAGAAAATAATTACAGTGTTGCCTTGGGATTCATGGCACACTCCTCTGTTTCCTGGGCACACTTAGAAACCGCGGTATGGTCGCTCCATATGAGGGACTGTCGGGAATAAGAAACTATGATAGAAACCACGATTTAGACGCTGCATATGAGGGTATCAAAATGTTCTCCACGTCCGCTTTATATTGTTTGTCATTGGGTCGTCGATCGAAAACACAGCGCAACGAGCTATCGAATTCTTTCAAGTTTGTAATGCATGTTTTTTACCGATGTGTGTGCTTTCTTCAAATTTTTGTCTTACTAACGTCAAAAACATAAATTCGGCTTACGCTGTTCTCATGGAACATGCACGTGTATATAACCATGTGAAATCCAACATTGTAGAACTTCAACCGTTAAATTCCGTAACGTAATTGAGGGCATCCTTTAGATTTATGTTTATGTTAACTGTCGCGGCATGTGGGTTGGATTTTGAGTCACGCGTAGCAACTCCGAGTTGCGCTATTTCGGCCTTCAGTAAATTGACGGAGGAGGCTGGTTGATGCGTGGCGTCCTTTAATTCTTTGAGCTCACGGACCCAATTTCTACGGGATTCCACGATTTCTTGAAGTTCTTTATCCTGCACTTCAAATTCCAACTCTTTTGTCACCAACGACTCTTTCAGTGACGCTAATTCTGACTCCCGAGCCGATAACAATTGTTATCTTTCTTCAAGGGCTTGATGCCGCCGTACCGCTTCTGTGTCCGACTGCCGAAGAAATCAAGAGACTCTCGAATTAATTTTTCCAACTCAGCTTCCCTACACTGTATTTCTTTCTTTTTCTCGACCAATTTTTTGGGTAAGACAACTCACGTTCTTTTACATGTACCAGCGCGTCCTCGAGTTCCTGTTAACGATCCTAAAGGATAGACAATTGCGAGCTCAATAATTTTTTTTGCGCTTTGAGGGCAGTTGCCCTGTCGATATGTTGCTGGCATTGGTCGTCCAGCTCCTTGCTCCACTTTTCAAGCTCCTCCTGTGTCTGAGGCTTAGGCAGCACCATGATTTTAAAATTTGTTCAACTGATTTCCTCTTT